>PVHP010009251.1:0-50880 GCA_004024765.1 Zapus hudsonius
CTCACACTTTTAATCCCAGCACACAGGAAGCTGAAGTAGAAGGATTGCTATGAGTTCAAAGTAAGCCTTAGCTACAAAGTGAGCTTCAGGACAGCCTGGGCTAAAGTGAGACCATGCCTCAAACAGCAGCAGCAACAGTAAACAACCACAACAACACAAACTGTCAACAACATCACCACACACAAATTTGGTTGCCTGTCTGTGTGACCTTCAGTACAGATATCTGAGCTAATTGCATCCCCCATCCTGGGAACTGCATAGGCCACCCAAGGTCCAGGTGAGCACTCTCCCTTACCCCCATGCCCATCAGTCCCATGGATACAATCCTGCCCTTGAACGCTGTGACTGGGGATCAGGCCCATTTGGAGCTGACCTCATTCCCTGGCCTGCCTAACTGCCCTACCCTGAGAAGAGACACTCAAGCTGGCTGAATTCCCCAGCCTCACATTCCAGCCCTGGCACTAAGTAGGCTGCCCAGGGTCCAGGTGAGCACTCCTCTAGGCACATTAAGGCCCCTGGGTACAACCCCACCCCTGCTGTTGGTATCAGGCCCATTTGGTGCTGACCTCACTCCCTGGCCTGCCCACATGTTTATCCCTGAATAGGGAGACCAGAGCTCAGCTCAGACAAGCATGGAAACTGCAAACACAAGGAGGAACCTGCTCGCTGGGCTTCCAGGGCCCAGGCCTTCTGCAGATAGAGCCTCAGTGCCTGCTTGCTGAGCTTCCAGGGTGTCCAGGCCTTCTGTAGATAGAGCCTCACTGCCATGCCCACCTAGATCAAGGCTGATCAGGCCACTCACACAAGTTCCACAAGAGCCACTGAATCTGTGTTTTAAGCAAGACAAAAATGACTACCTCCAGATGGGAAAACAACTATACAAAACAAATAACAGCAACAATAATAAAAAAAATTGCGGCTGGAGAGATGGCTCTGCGGATAAGGCACTTGCCTCCAGTGCCTAAGGCCCGGGGTTCAATTCCCCAGGACCCACATAAGCCAGTGCGCGCTCTCTCTCTCTCTCTCTCTCTCTCTCTCTCTCTCTCTCTCTCTCTCTCTCTCTCTCTCCCTCTCTCTCTCTCTGTTTGAAAATGAATAAAGAAAGAAAGAAAGAAAATAGCTTTAAAAAAGAAAACATATAGATTAGATTAGAGATTCCTAACAAGAATGCCTAGTCCCATAATGGAAGCTTCCCAGGAAAACTACTTAGAAGAAACTCCAGACAAAGAATTCAAGAATGCAATCATGATAAGCCTATTCAACAAACTTCATGAGGCCATGAACAAATGAATTCTTTTTACTGAATGAATCTAGTAAAAATCACTCAATAGTTTTGCAGAATGATAGAAGAAAATCAATAAAAAGTACTCATTGGACAATGGAATGAACTCAAGAAGGACATGATCAAATGCCAGAATGGATTTCAAGAGAGACAATGAGAAAGTTAAACCAAGAAATGAAAATGAATTCAATGAAGAGATGGAGATGCTGAAGGAAAACCTAGTGGAAAATAAAAATGAAATAACTAATTTAAAAGGCTAAAAAGAAAGCCTCAACAGCAGAATAAATCAAGTGAAGGACAGATATTTAGGACTCAAGAATAAGACATAAGAAATATACCAAGAAATCAAAAAAAAATGACATGGTCAAAAAAAGTGTGACTAGAACATGAAGGAGGAGAAGTGAAACACCTTAAACATACTGAACATTGAAATCAAGGAAATACAAGAAAGGGAAGAATGACAGGACAAAGGTATCTTCAATAAAACTACAGAAGAAAATTCTCCAAATCTTACAAAAGGAAGGCCCTTCCAGGTGCTAGAAGACCACAGAACACCATATAGACACTATCAGAAAGGAAATTCCCTATATCACATTATAGTTAAAACACTAAACACAGAAAGAGTACTGAAAGCTGCAAGGAAAATATGGCTTGTCACTTAAAAAGGTAAGCCCACAACAATAACATCTGACTGACTTTTCAATAGAAACTCTAAAAGCCAGAAGGGCTTGGAATAGATATTTTAAATTCTAATAGACCTTGGCTGCCAACCCAAACTACTATGCCCATAAAAATTTTTCTTCATAATAGCAGCTGAAAAAAAAAAAGCTTTGTACAGTAAAAATCAGCTTTGACTCTATGATCACTGAGCCCCTTCTACAGAGAATACTGGATGCAATACTTTACAAGAAGAGAGGAATAAACATGCCTAAGAGGATATAATGGGGAAAAACAATAACCAAAACTAGACAGACATGAAAGTAAATGAAGATCACAAAAACCCAACTCCACAAAGATTTCAACTTGACAGGGATTAACTTTCACATTTCAGTGATAACTATGAACATCAACCCCCCCCCAATCAAAAGACACAGGTTAACAAGCTGGATCAGAAATCTGGATCCATTCATGTGCTGTTTTCAAGAGACCCATCTTACTATTAAAGATAGACATAATCATAGGCTGAGATAATAGACATAAGGTGCTCAAAGCAAATGGAAATAGGAAACAAGCAGATGTAGCTATACTGATATCTGACAAAATGTACTTTAAACCAAAAGTAAGCAGAGGAGATAAAGAAGGCCACTTTATACTCATCAAGGGAACAATTCAACAAGAGCATATATATGTGTGTGTATATATATATATATATATATATATATATACATACATACATACATATATGCTCCAAACTTGGATATACCAAATTTTTAAAGCAAAATCAAACTAGAAATTCAGTCAGAAGTAAATGCAACACCATAACAGTGAATGACTTTAATACCTCACTATCATCAATAGACAGAACATCTAAACAGAAATAGAGAAACAATAGAACTAAGCAACAACATATACAAATGAATTAAAAACATCTATAGAATATACAAACCAAACACTACAGAAGACACATTCTTCTCAGCAGCTTATGAAACCTTCTCTAACATAAGTTATATATTATGACATAAAGCATGTCTCCACAAATTCAGAGTAACTGACATAACTGTATTATCTCTAACCATGATGTGATAAAGCTAGAAATCAAGAACAAGAGAAACAACAGCAAATACAAAAACTCCTGGAGATTGAAGAACACAATATTGAACAAAGAAGAAATCAAGAAGGAAATGAAAAAATTTCTGGGAACTGAAAAAGAATGAAAACACTACCTACCAATGGGACCTCGTCAAGCTTAAAAGCTTCTGTACAGGAAACATACCACACTCAGAGCCAATAGACCACCATCAGACTGGGAGATGACCTTTGCCAGCTATAACACTGACAGAGGCCTAATATCTAGAACTTACAAAGAACTCAAAAAAATAAAAATTAAAAATTAAACAGCCCCCTCACAAAATTCTTCAACAGAGCATTCACAGAGGAGGAAACACAAATGGCCAATTCTCACTTAAGAAAGTGTTCATCATCACTAATCATCAGGGAAATGCAAATCAAAACTACAATGAGAATTGTTAGAATGACAATCATAAAAAAATCCAACAACAATAGATGCTGGCGAGGATACAAGGAAAAAGGAACCCTCATTCACTTCTGGTGGGATTGCAAACTTGTACAACCACTATGGAAAGCAGTGTGGAGACTCCTAAATAGAATGGATATATAGCTACCAGAGGACCCAGCTATCCCTCTACTAGGCATCTATCCTCAAGAAGTCACACCTCAGCATAGAGACATTTCCTCAACCATGTTTATTGCAGCTCAATTCATAATTGCCAAGAATTGGAATCAACCCAAATGTCCATCCCTGGACGAATGGATACCAAAGTTGTAGTACATTTACACAATGGAATTCTACGCAGCAGAAAGGGAAAAAAAATGACATAATAAAGTTCAAAAAGTGGACACACTTGGAGCAGATATTACATAGTGAACTCATAAAAGATCAGAGAGTCAAACGCTGCATATTCTCCCTCATATGCAGTTCCTAACCAGATTAAACTTAAACTCTAAGCTAACCTGTCAGGGGAGATGAGAGACCATGAAAGAGGTAGAAGGAATGAGGGTAGGAGAATAAGGGGAGGGGGACTTATACATTAAGATAAATCAATAATAAATTGAACTAATAAAATCTTCACTTTCATACTGTTAGCTCGTAAGGAAGAAATGGGCATCGTCTGGTAAGAGGGGCCGTGAATAGAAGGGGAGAAAGCCTAACCCCATGAAAAATAGATCAGACCTGCAACTCCCAGTCCCAGTCATGGGTTCCTTCCTATACTGAGCTGTTGATCAAAGTGACCTACAAAGTCCCTAAAACAAGACAGGATTCTGTCAAAGCTCTTGAATACCCACCCCAGGCCAAAGGTAAGATCCTATTGCTGAAGAAACCACAGAAAGTCATCAAACAACACTGAGAGACCCTGTAAGATCCAGAATGGTAACCAGCTCCCAGAAGTTAGCAAGTGCAGTGCTGGAAGGTGCTACATAAGTTGCCAGGGGATATTGGTCAATGATACTTGGAGAAAGTAGAAACCACTGATATATAAAATACAGACTGTACCATAAGAAGGCTGAACACACTCTCCTCTGGAAGAGAAAAGCAAGCCAGGAAGAGAGCACTTGTGCAATAGAGGTGCCAAAACTGGGGGGTGGGGAGTAATCAACAGTTTTCAAATTGGCCAAGAAATCCACTCAGTGACTAGAAACTCTTAACTGGAAGTGGGACCCAGCACAAAACCCTATGGGAACCAAAAACCTGGCTCCAAGGAGAAATTACCATTACCAGAGAACTACAGAGAGGCTAATCCCAATAGAATCTTGTCAAATTAGAAATGTGTATCTCATTTAACCTATATTGATCTCACTCTCTGATGGAGACTCTATTTTTCAGAAGGCAGTGAGAGAGCTGTGGTCATGCCAACCCCACCAAAGAGCCACAAGCGGATGGCTGACACCCTGGCAAGAGATGAACCTCCCCAGGCCTATCGTGTGGACCCTAAACAATACTCTTGAGAGAGTGACGGGATAAGCAAGAGACCTATAACCACAGCCAATCAGTCAACCTAGGATAGGTCAACGGGACAGACATGGATTTCTAACACATCCCAAAGCAGAAGTACAGAGTCCCTTAAGATCTCAACAATAAAGCAGACTTAAAACTCACCCACCATGACTCAGGGAACTGAGCGGAAGAGGGGGCAGAAAGAATGTAAGAGCCATGGTGGGGGAGAATATCCAGAGACATTACCCCCCTCAGCAACAACACACAAAGGGGGGGACCTGATTGACTACTGTGCTACCCATAACACTCCAACCCACAGGTTGATCCAGCATCCCCACTGAGGAGGTTACCCAGTGTGTTGGGGAGAGAGAGGAGGTAAATGGGTACCAACACAATATTTGCCCATACAATGTATCTAATTTTGAATAATAAAGATATATATATATATTTTAAACAACAAAACTACATACCAAAATCTATGGGACACAATGAAGGCAATCCTAAAAGGGAAGGTGTGGTAGTTTGAATGGATGTCCCCAAATAGATTCAAAAGTTTTATTACAACTTGGATTTCCAGGTGCCTGGCTGAAAGAGGTGTCATTGAGGGCAAATCCTAGGGTTCAGCCCTAAAGTGTTACTAGGGGGTCTGGTATTCCAGTTAAAGGTATACAGAGAGCAATCTGAGCTCTGCCTTTGGTCCTTGAGTGTAGTGCTGGTGATGATCTCTCTCTCTTTCTCTCTCTGCTGGATCTGTAAAAGGGAGCCAGTTTCTTCTGTCATTATGGAACTTCCCCTGGATTGGTAGCTTTAATAAATCCCTTCCTCCCATAAACTATGCCTGGTTTGGAAGTCCCAGTGACATGAAGCTGATTATGATGGAAAGTCATAATCCAAAGGCCTATATTACAATAATAGAAAAATCTCAAATAAATAATTTAATAATCCATCTGAAGACTAAAAAAACAAAAATCAATACCTACAAATGGCAAATGAAAGAAAGAATGAAGATCAGAACAGAAATCAATGAATTGGAAATGAAGAAAATTTTTTAAATTGATGAAATGAAGAGCTTGTTCTTTGAAAAAAAATAATACAGTGCTGGAGAGATTTCCTAGTTAAAGGCACTCACAGAACTGATGGCCTGTTATTGACTCCCCAGCACCCACATAAAGCCAGATGCACAAAGTGGCACATGGATCTGGAGTTCATTTGCAGTAGCAGGAGGCCCTGGCATGCCCATTCTCTCTCTCTCTCCTTCCCTGTCTCTCTCTTAAATAAATAAATAAAATATTTTTGAAAAGTCAATATTGATAATACTTGATCAAACTGTTCAAAAGAAGATTCTGATCAGAAAGATTGGAATTGAAAAAGATATTACAATAGATACGGTGATGTAACGTTTTTGTTGTCAACTTGACCTTTCAAGTAATCTTGGGTGGGTCTCTGAGGATGTTCACAGGAAGGCAGCCTCTCAGTAGGGGACAGGATGTAAAGAAGCTCAAAGAAGCTAGAAGTAAACATCCTTTCCTGTGTAGGCCATGCAGGAAGGAAATTCCAGGGACTCAGGAAGCCATTAAGTCTGGGGAAGGGTTGTAAGATCCCACCCTAAGCCTATATAAAGGGGAAGAAATTCTCTCCTTGGCGCTCCTGCCTGTTCCCTTTTCTGTGTGTGTGGTGTAGGTGATAGGTTTTTCTTTCTGATTGGACCTATGAAAGAGGGCCAGCCTCTTTCGCTGTTATGGAACTTCCCTTCAATTTGTAGTTTCAATACTTTCCTCCCCCAAATTGTGCCTGGTTTGAAGATTCATCCCAGCGGCATGTGGCTGACTATGACAGATACCAATGAAATTTCAAGAATCATTAGGACATATTTCAAAAATGTATCTTCAGCAAAATTGGACAGTCTGAAAGAAATGAATGAATTTCTTGACTCATATGGCCCATCAAAACTAACCCAGGCCCAGATGGATTCACTGCTGAATTCTACCAAACCTTTATATAAGAACTAAAATCACTGCTTCTCAAGCTATTTCACTAATTGAAAAAGAGTTCTTACTCACTCATTTCATGAAGCCAGCATTATACTAATACCAAAACCAGAGTCACAAGAAAAGAAATATACAAACCAATATACCTGATGAACTTAGACCCAAAAGTTCACAGTAAAATTATTCTAAATGAAAAGCAAAAACGCATGAAAGGTATCATCCCTCTCAATCAAGCAGGATTCATTCCAAGGAAGCAGGGATGGTTCAACATATGGAAACTAATGAGTGTAATACATCACACAAATAGACTCAAGAACAGAATCACATGCTTGCTTGAGTTGTTGATGCTGGTTATCTCTCTGTCTCTCTCTGTCTCTCTCTCTGTCTCTCCCCCCCCCCCTCTCTGCTTGGCCAGCCTCTTTCACCATTCTGAAAACTTTCCTTGGTTCTGTTACTTTTTAATAAATACTTTCCTCCCAAAACTGTGCCTGGTTTGGAGATTCATCCCAGCAGTGCGTGGCTGACTACCACAGGCCTTTTGTAAATTGCGATATGATCCTTTCATCCCTTCACTCTCCAGTGTTTTAATGATGAATGGATGTTGTATTATTGTATTTTATCAACAGCCTTTTCTGAATCTATTGAGTTTATCATGTGATTTCTGTTCTTGAGTCTACTTTAAGATATATATTGTTTATCACTTTCATAGGTTGTGCAGTCCCTGAATCCCTGGGATGAAACCTACTCGATCAAGATGGCTTATACTTCTGATACATTCTTGGATTTGATTTGCAAGAATCATATTGAGAAATTTTGTGCCTGAGTTCAGTCTTCTTTTCTCCTTGTGTGTCTGTCTGGTTGTGGTCCTGGTATAATACCAGATGTGTGTTCTCCTAGTCCTACCAGGGCAGGCTGGGAGACATCCTTGGGCCTTTGTCCCTGACTCACTGCCTACCTATAAAAAGCTATATATAAAAAGGTGGAATCTTGAAAATAGAGATGAGGCCTCCTCTGGATCATGGGTGTTGGGCTTCATGAACTCTGGGATGGGGAAGAATCCTTGGACATAGAGGGGCAGGGGTGTAAGTCTTGAGTACTTGGGGACCTGAATAAAGGAAATTTGAGTTGATATCAAATGTATTCTGCCTGATTGAGTTGGGGGATCTCTGCTGTTACTGGAAGATCAAAGGCCAATTCCAGAACACAGCAATTTGTAGCAACCTCTGTTTGCATCCAGGAGATTGTTACAGAATGATGGTGAATGAAACTGTTTTTCAAGTCTGATAAATCACTAAACTCATACAAAAGCCAATGTAAAGGTGTGCAGGACTTCATTTGGGAATCTGCATATGATCTTCCTCTCAGAAGTCTGACATCCTGACAGAAGTCTGACAGCTTAATAATGTGATCTGGGAATAATAAATGGCCCTTGCTTCAATATAGGGCTTGGTTGTTGGCACTCTCTATAAGCAGTAAATTCATATTGTAATTGGGTGAACTGAGGATTAGAATTTAGATAATGTCCAGCAAAAATTCCAATGCACCCCAAAATTTACGGAGTACCCAAATTCTTGTCTACAAAGTTAAAGAATTAAAATCATAGACAACAAGATATTAAGGTATAGTGGGAGACTTTATTTCAGGGAACAAGGGGAGTTACAGAGTTCTCCAGCCACCAGTGTGGGGAGAACACATGGAAGAGATTTTAATAAATCTGTGCTGCTCAGCCAAACAAGCAGCAGAAGAAAAGGTATCAGAGGGCTCCCATCATGAGAGGGAAAGGTTCATGTGGAAAAGAATCCTGAGCCCCCCTCACTCCAGCCTAAGGGTTGGGGTGAGGGGCCTTACCTGGAAAATGGAAGTTCTCCTTCTAGGATGCCATGTGGAAAAAGAAGACTGGCCTTTGTTCTAGGGAAGCTTTTTAAAACTTCCCCCAGGTAAGTCAGAGAGACAACTGATTGGTCTATACCTGACCAATCAATTTTTGCATCTAGGTTTGAGCTCCGGATAGACACCTCCCACTCAAGGGGAGGGTGTCTATGGAGCTTGCCTGAAACTGTCACAATATCTGAACTATAGAGCCTACAGATAAGTTTTCTCTTTGTACCAACACAAAATTTTTTCTTTGTGTATCATAGCTAGATGTACCATTAGAGTCTCCATAGTTTGTCATGGGAGCTTCTGTCCTGGGAAGAAGCTGGGTCAGGCAGCACAAAAGGCAGAAATGAATAGAAGCAAGTGGCAAATTCCATCTGTGACCCTTGACACAAAATACACTGGTCCATTTCTGTAGCAAGACTGAAATTGCCATAAAAGAACTACAATTTTCTTAGGAGGCTGAGGCAAGAGGATTGCTACTTTGATACCAGCCTGAGCTACACAGTGGGTTTAAGACCAGGTTGTGTCTACACAGACTGTTTTAAAAAGAATAAATAAAGGATCCTATTTCTCCATAACGCACTCAAATGTTCTATCAAAATAAATCTATTTAGTAGGTATTTGCATCAAACCTCAAATTGGGAACAGAGATCATGGACTTTCAAACATTTCACTCTTGGTTACAGATGATGCTCACAACATCTCTTCCCCTTCATGGCTGTTTGTCAGTGGATGCCCTGGACCCCCTTTTTATTTGCTTGGCTTGTTACTAAGCATTATGTGAAGCCCAACAGCCGCACGCTTATCAAGCTCCATCCAGGTGTGTCCATCACCAACAAAGCCTTTTGATTCCTTTTTTGATTCAAATCCTTTTGATTCCTCCGCCCTAAGGCCACCTCATTAGGAGTGGAGGGCTTATTAAACATAGGAAAACAAGGTTTGAAGATAAACTGTGAGAAACCAAAATACTTTTCTGACAAGATTAAGATGACCTATACAAAATTTCTCTTACCCACCAGACTTTTAAACCAAACATTGACTATGCTTTGGGATATTTCTTTTTCAAGAAAGTTCAATCTGAAGCCAGGCGTGGTGGAGCACGCCTTTAATCCCAGCACTCGGGAGGCAGAGGTAGGAGAATCGTTGTGAGTTTAAGGCCTGCCTGAGACTCCAGTGAATTCCAGGTCAGCCTGAGCTAGAGTGAGACCCTACCTCGAAAAAAAAGAAAGTTAAATCTGGCATTCACTTTATTTTTCTTTTCAATTCTTGAAACTAGGTCATCATAAATAGAAAGTTCATTTATCTTTTTTGAAAGTTCATTTATTATACCTATTTATTTCTTCCTTTAATTATCATAAACATTTCTTTACTTGTTTGTTTGTATATTGCTGGCCTTTAATCCCAGCACATGGGAGGGAGAGGTAAGAGGATCGCTGTGAGTTCGAGGCTAGTCTGAGACTGCATAGTAAACTCCAGGTCAGCCTGGGCTAGATGGAGACCCAACCTCAAAAACAAAAACATAAAACCCCTGTGTGTTGTTTCTCCATATATGGATACAAACAGATAAATCTTGATAATATTATAGTAGGCTTACAGTGGAAATGATGGAGACATATATACATCATGGTCCATCTAAGTGTGTCTATCACCAACAAAACCAACTTCCTTTTGAATCCTCCACCTCAAGGCCACCTCTTTAGAAGTGGAGGGCTTATTAAACATAGGAAAACAAGGCTTGACAATAAACTATGCGAAACCAACACATTTTCTTATATGTTTCTTATGTATTTGAATACATAAAACATATTTGCTATATATTTCTTATATATTGCATAAATAATACTCTTGTTTGAATATGTCTGGTATTTTTATCTTTGCTACCTGATATACATGAAGAAAAGTTACCATATTTATTTATTTATTTGACTCTACTAAAGATTTCTCAATTTAGTCTCACAATGACATCCTTATTTTCCCATCTTGTCTAGTAAATCTATTTCCTTCTCTGAAACACCTTGGTACTAAGCAGTTCCCTACATTTCAATTGCTCAGAAGCCAGAATAAACAGCTGTGTTCCACATGGCACCATCAGTTCCTGTACACAGCCCAGAAATAACATTAGAAAGCAGGCAACAAATGCACATGTCTGTCTGCTGAAGGATATCCTGTAAGCCACAGGTGCCCCAAACCTGCTGTCTGACAGCGCTGGAGACACTGAGACTGATTGTGAGGTTAAATTTATCCATGAAGGAAACAGAGGGGCAATGTTTATATGAAACAATGGCAAGCACATCATGTAGCTAGCTCAAACCATTGTCCCCAAAGCTTGCTGCTGAATGAACAATGGACTGTTTCCTGCCATTTATTTCTAACTTTCATATTTACATTTTGAAGTATAGCGTGGTGAAAGATTTTGCTTCAATTTTCTTTAATGAGTATTTCATATTTGTGCTTTTTCTATAGTCAAGTATTTCTGTGAAAAAAGTAAAACCAGTAACATTACAACAAGCTTATCTTTCTTTTTGGAACTGAAAAATTGAATGGCTCTTAAGAGGAATATGTATTTAAATTCATCTATGTGTCTATGTGTTAAACCCACAGAAATGTAACCATACTCTTAACATGTGTTTTCTCACTGGGCATAGTGGTGCATGGCTTTATTCCCAGTACTCGGGGGCTGAGGTAAAAGAATCACTGAGTTTGAGGCCACCTGGGACTATAGAGTGAGTTCCAGGTCAGCCTGGGCTAGTGAGACCCTGCCTTAAAAAGAAAAAAAAATATGTTCTCTCTCCTTCTCCAATATCTTTCTTTGATCCTGGCCTCAGCTTTCACACTAGGATATCATCCCTAGCCCATGCTTTACAATAGTAAGACATACTTTTGGAATACCCCAAGTATAATACAGAGATCATGTAAGCATTTCCTTCTTATTGAGGTACAATGATATACAATGGTGCATAAGCAAAGGGCATGTCTTGAATTCAAGTCATGACTTGGTGCCAAAGAATGTGGGTGTTCAGCTAAAAATTATTCAGCCTATCAGAGTGCCATACTCTCCGTTATATATGGAGCACCTTCTATGAGTGATCTTTAAGACATATCCTAATTTTAATATCAAATTTTAATATTCAAAAATCTAATGTCCTTCATCACAGATTTTTGTCCTTAAAGTTAAAAGTGCTAATTGCCCATGAGACATGATCAATGGTAAGACAGAGATGGCAGAAAACATGCTAAACTTTTTCTTTAATCTATGAAAACAGGACCCATTCTGTCATTTCTTTCCATATGCCTAAAAGAATTTGCCTGGCTAAATATCAAATAAAATCTCTCAATTATTTTAGCAGCTAATTGTCTTTTTGCTCATTAAATTTGTCTTAATTGAATAGATAGGGTAGCCTCATTTGATGTCAGCACAACACTCAAGGTACAGAGGAATCTTATGATTTCAGACTTGAAATTAGAAGACTCCACAAGTCTTATATCTATGTACAGCAGCCACAGTGGGGGCCTTGCTGGAATACCAGTTCACATGAACTTTGATGGTAATCTCAGTTGTCAGTTTGACAAGATCTATTTTTGCCATGGAAACTGATCTCTGGGCATATCTGTGAGGATTTTCTAGATTAGGTGGAGATGGGAAGACCTACCTTAACTATGGGCAGCACCCTTCCATGCACTGGGGTTCTGGACTGAGTGGCAAGGGGGGAGGAGCTGGATGAATAGCAGCAGTCATCTCTGTCTGCTTTGAGACTGTCTGTGGCTGAATGTCACCCACTGCCTCATACTCTCCTTGCTATTATCCTTCCCCACCATGACGGGCTGTATCCTTCCCACTATGATGGGCTGTATCTCTCTCCACCATGATGGGCTGTATCCTTCCTTCCCACCATGATGGGCTGTATCCCTCTCCACCATGATGGCCTGTATCCTTCTTCCCCATCATGATAGACTGTATCCCTCTCCACCATGATGAATTGTATCCTTCCCACCATGATGGGCTGTATCCTTCCTTCCCCACCATGGTGGGCTGTATCCCTTTCCACCACGATGGGCTATCTCATCCCCTGGAACTGCAAGCAAAGTCAGTCACAGCAAGTAGAATGACTAATACATTAACTAACTATAAAAAGTCATTTTTAAGCCCAGTAAGAGTTTTGGATCTAGATTCTCCATGAATCAGCTGATCAATTTTTTGAAGACAGAAATATTACTAGGATTTTGTTTTTTAAAAAGAAATAAAGTTAAGTACTTAATACTTATGTGTGAAAAGATATTTGGAATTTTCTTTAAAATATTATACAAGCAAAAATAAAGAGGTATATATATTGAGAAAGACAGAATGTTAATTGGTAAACCTGAGATATGGGTTCATGAGAACTGCACAGTTTCTACTTTTGTCTATATTTGAAAGTTTTTCTAGTAAAAAGTTGAAAATGTATGTGATCATAAATAACAAAAAAGAAGTGCTTAGTGGGCAAAACAGCCTCATGTGTCTGATATCTGTCTTCTGAACCCTCTGTTCTGTGTGCGTCAGTGATGTTGAAAATTGTGTTTCATAGTCATGACTAGGAGATTTGGAACAGGAAGCTCAAGGCTAATGTATAATACTTAAGAGAAAGGACCTTCCATTTCTAAGGTTAAGTCTTTGAAAGATAATAATATAACAGGTCACAACTTGTCAATACCTCCTGGTTGTTGGTGCTCTGACCTCTACTTGTGATGTTTCCATAATGGTTTAAATTCTCCTTGTCTGAAATACCTTGTGTGTATGGTTTTGTGATCAACCAAAGCTGGCCCTCCATATCTTTGGCTCAACTCCCTGTGCCTAGAGTTGATCTACACAAGGTTTGTTTAGTTTAGCAAAGTCCTTACAGGATCCACATGAATTTTGGCTTTGCAGATTCAATGTGTAATACACTTGACCATTTACAAAGCTTATAACTCTGTGGTTTATTACTTCTACCCAGAATTTGGTGGGGAAATACCCTGTACTTTCAAGAGCTATCTTGCTGAGCATGTTCTTCAAGTACTTGCACAGGATAATCAAGATACAGAAGATTCAAGCCGTCCAGGCATGAGCCTAGTTCCAAAATGCTTTACTCTACAACTGGTAGATACAACAAATGTCAATACCAAATATTCTGCCAAAATATAATTTAATAAATGCTCTTGCCATGTTACAAAAAGAAATAAAATATAAGAATTTTATAAGTGAACATCTTTTTCCACTGGAAGAAATGTACATACAGAGAAGACAGCCAAACATATTCTCCTTTGAGTTAAAACCCAGGCAGATACTACTTGCAAACTCCTTTAGGGCAGAGCACAGGGCTGTAATCAGTGCACATGCATGTTCACTACGTGTTACTTATTGACCACTAGGAAGTTGGATTTTCTAGTTACTTAGTAGGAAATATTTCACTATAACAAGGCTTACTTTAACAAGTCAGTATCTGATATGCTGGGCACAATAAAGTCACGTGTCGGGATGAATCAGTGAGAAATAGTGCTGCACTTCTACTTTGAATCTCTACTATTTAAATCCACCTGTACTGCTAAATGTTAGGTTCATAAATAAGCAGGACTTCTCAGAATGCCTTTGCCGAAAGGACCTTGACTTATCATCCAGCTTGCACTTCAGCGCACTCTTCTCCTCCAAGCACCATCAGGAAATCCCACATTAGGAGGAATCTGAACTTTGGACACTAAAATAATGTGGTGGTTTGAATAAGACGTCCGCCATAAACTCATGTGTTCTGAATGCTTGGTGGCATTTTGGGAGGTGCAGCCTTGCTGAATGAAGGTGTGTTGTTGGGGTGAGCTTAGGGGTGTTGTAGGCAGCTCCCCTTAGCCAGAACTTGGCTCATTCTTGCATTGCTATTTTCCAGCCTCTGCTCATGCCTAGCTTTCCCCTGCCACCATGAAGCTTCCCATGAAGATGTAAGCCAAAATTAAAACTCTCCTTCTGTGAGTGAGAGAGACAGAGATGGAGGATATGGCCGAGCCAGTGCGTCCAGCCACTGCAAACCAACTTCAGATGCATGTGCCGCTTTGAGCATCTGGCCTGGGGAATCAAAGATGGTTGCTAGGCTTTGTAGGAAAGTGCCTTAACTAAGCCATCTCTCCTGCCCGGCAAAAGATGAACCACCCTGGGCCTACCTTGTAGGCCCCAAATGGAACCTTTGAGATAGTGTTGTGATAAGCATAAGACATATCACCACAGCAAGTCAGATAACCCAGGATAGATTAAAGAGACAAACAATAATGATGTCCAACACAACCCAAAGCAGAAGTCCAGAGACACTGAAGGTCTCAACAATAAAACAGACTTAAAACTCACCCACCATGACTCAGGGAACTAAGTGGAAGAGGGGATGGAAAGATTTTAAGAGCGATGGTCCCAGAGACATTGCCCCTGACAGCAACAACACACAAATGGGGGAGGGGGAACCTGGTTACTTGCTGTGCTACTTATAACTCCCTACGCCAGGGACTGATCCAGTATGTCCACGAGGAGGGTCCCCAGTGGATTGGGGACTGGAAAGAATTGGGGGGTACCATCATAAGATTTGCTCATACAATGTGTGCAATTATGGATAATAAAGACAAAAAAAAGAAGCCTATGGCTGGGGAGGTCATAAACCCCAGTGGGGAAGCTACCATTGCTGTTTGGCTAAATAGATATATTATGCCCACCAAATTGCCCTCTTAAATATTCTTGTCTATGCCTATTAATGTTACTGTCACTTTTTGTTCAAGAAGCTTCTCTTCAGAAGGTGGTGACCACTGGGGAGACTCAAAACTCACCAAAGTGCTGAGAAGTGACAGTGGAGTATCAGCACTGAGACATCTCTGTCACACCCTCCAAGGCTCAGCAACCACTGCAGAAGAGGTGGCAGAAAATGTAAGAGCCAAAGGATGGGGAGGAGTGTTTTGGAATGCTGTCTTCCATACACAAGTGACCACTGCTTTCATGACCTCACAGTGGCTGTCATTACCTACACAAGATTGCATAATATGACGGCAGAAAGAAAAGATGACGTCAAGTAGAAGAGGGTTTCAGTGGAGGATGTTCCAAGACAAAGGAGGGGATTGTGATCAGGGTACATGGTATGTGTGAAAGTTATTGATAAGAAGTTTTTATAAAGAATTAGGCCTTATTGCGAATGACGATATTGAGGTTTAATCAAAGGAATGACATGATGTGGCTTAGTTAGAATCACACTATTCTTAGAATATGTTTTGTGGGCCAAGCATAGAATCATACACTAGTTAAAGCAAGAGATGGTGGTGGTTTTGACTGGCACTTTAACAGCAGAGTGAATCTTGGATAATCTGTATTTTGAAGATGGGGTATGCCACCTTTACTAATGGATTAGAAGTGAGGTATATGAGGATCAGGGATGACTCCATTAAAAAAAAAAAGAAGAAAAAAAGAGTTGAGGAAATCACCAGAAAGCCAGCTGTGTGTTGGGGTGGGAGATCAAGCCGGGCTTTGAATGTTCAACCTACTGGATAGGCAAAATGAGTAACTGAAGAGAATACTGAGTGGAATGGGGATGAGGAAATTTTCTGACATGATGAAAATGCTGATTATATAAAATTGTCTAAATTTATTTAACATTTCAGATGTACTACTGTATATGTTATACTTAAAATACACAACAAAATATGTGACCTCTACTGAAAATGCTGAATAATAAAATGCCTACTCTGATAGTAATTAGTCTAAGTAAAAAGCTGAGTTTTGAGTTTCCTATCAACCAAAGTAAAAAGGAAGCAAATAAAACATCTAGTTCTAATAATTTAACTAGTTTGATCAGACAAGAAAAAAGTTCTAACATAAATTTAAGAATGTATATGGCTGGAGAGGTGGCTCGGTAGTCAAGTGTGCTTTCTTTGCAAGCATGAAGGCCTGAGACTCCTCTGAGTTCCAATATCCTGATCACATATAAAACAGATGGGCATGGCCACGTGCGCCTGTAAGCCCCGTTCTGCTGGTGAGCAGAAACCCGAGAAACTCCCCCTGCCCAAGCTCCAGAATTAGAAAGAAAAGACTCAAAACAAGACCAGGCAGAATGATGGAGCAATTTGCCCAATGTCCCACTCAGGCCTTCACAGACATGCATACAGGGTACAGGGCATACATGGGCATACACTACATACAATGCCACATTACCTGCATACACATACAGATACACACCAAGCAATGTGAAGATAAGAAACACTAGATGTATGATGTTTTCCCACTAATACTTTTATAAAATTTTAAGGGACATTTTGATTTATTTATGTTTCTATCAGTTCTCAGCAAGACAGGAGAACAAAGTCAAGGTTCAAAGAAGACCTTCCTAAGAGGAGTCAAGGGAAGGCATTCAAGAGAGTCATTTTCTAGAGCATAGCTGGTTACAGAGACCAGACTCCTTCCAGAGACAAGATTCTGGTTTCAGGCTCACTCACTTTTCTGAATGTCTTCAGCAGCATTTGTGATGGATATCCAGTAATTAGGAGAGAAAACTAGACACATGAGTTTTAGCTACTGTGTATTTAGCTAATTATAGGTGCCAAGGAATGTTCTAAAAACCTGCCACATTTTACCCATAAGGAAAGCATTTCTGCCTCTATACTTAGAAGGGTTTTAATGGATACCTTCATCCCTGGCATTCTGAAAGCTCTTCTGAGGTGCCTTTCTGCTTCCCAGCAGAGATGTAACTGGCAATTTAGACAGGGGAAGCATTTGTGGACATTTGTGCAGGCCTCCCTGCCTCCCACTGCCCCCTTTCAGACGGCCTCCATGTATCGTCTAGGCTGGCTTCCAAGTCTGTTTTCCTGCTTCACTCTCTGGAGTGCTAGGATGATGGGAGTGTGCCACTATTACACCCAGCAGAGGCCTCAAGACGTAACATCCTGGCCCTATCTACTAGATACCTGAATCTGGCATTGTGGTTAAGCAAACTCAGTCCCCAAAACTTGGCACCGTGGCTGGTTAGCTCAGTTCCTGTTCAAAACCTATAAATGTGGATGTGACGGTGATCTGGCTGCGACGTCTGTCACTCCATTGATCTCCAGGGTTGATTCGGCTGATATGGCTGGCTAGGGGAGTGTCCCCTTCCTCCCTCTCCGCTCCATGTGTGTCCCTCCCAAAGTTGCGTGCTTGGTCAAAGAGGACCAAACTTCCCCGAATAGAGGACCTGTCTTCGGTCAAGGGTATGTATGAGAGTAGCTGCACTCTCCTGCTAGAACCTCCAAACCAGCTCTCAAAACCTATAAATGACCCCAATTTGGGTCTCTAGGTCAGCTTTACCCCTTCCTGCCTTTCTCATGGGCAGGTGCTCTTTATATTATCTCCTCTTTCCTTCCCTTAAACGAATGTGTGCGTTAGTTTCAATTAGGTGTTCCCCATACACTCATGTGTTCTGAATGCTTAAATCCCAGCTGATGCCAATCTGGGAATTAGAGCCTTACTGAAGGTGAGTTGTTGGGGGCAGGCTTATGGGTGTTATAACCAGCTTCCCCTTGACAGCGTTTGGCAAACTGATCTGATGTTGGCCAGGAGGTGATGTCCAGCTTCTGCTCGTGCCACATTCTCCCCTGCCATTATGGAAATTCCCCTCAAGTATGTAAGCCAAAATAAACACTTTCCTCCTACAGGCTGCTCTTTGGGTCTGGTGCTTTTTGCCAGCAGTGAGAAGGTAACTGCAATAATAAAACTAGTACCAGTGGAGTGGAATGGGATCGTTGCTGATGGAGACCTGACTGGGGCTTTTGGCCTTTGGAACCAATTTGCAAGAGACATATGGAAGGATTGAACCTTGGCCTAAGAGATACTTTGCAGTACTAAAGTCAGAGTTTGGTGGACAAGTCTGGCCAGTCAAGAGACCTCAATGCAGTATGGGCTGTGGACTGTGAAGTTTGACTTATGAGGGGAAGAGGGAATTTTGTAGGGACTGGTCTAGAGGCAGTATGTGTA
Source organism: Zapus hudsonius (assembly GCA_004024765.1). Classification (NCBI taxonomy): domain Eukaryota; kingdom Metazoa; phylum Chordata; class Mammalia; order Rodentia; family Dipodidae; genus Zapus; species Zapus hudsonius. The sequence continues at coordinate 18,795 of PVHP010009251.1, forward strand.
AGAAGCTTGCTCAGTCCTGCCTGCTTATGTCCTTAGACCTTAAACTGGGTTGTGTTGCCAATAAAATAAAAACAAATGGATATGGCACAGAAACTCAAATTTCAGGCTGATAACATTGCCAGTACAGCTGCAGTTGAGAGATTACAACTATTGAGATTGGGCCAACTGATCTGTATTGGGACTGTAGGAAGAATATGAACTTTTCAAAGTAAGGGGCCTGAATGTTGAAAGAGTATCTTGCTTTCCAAAGTCAGTTTTATTTTCCCCTGGCCTAACAAATTTGGTAGCCCATCTGGTACTATGGACTATAATGGAGTAAACATGGAGGAAAGAAAGGATCATTGGATTTGCAAGTGCAATTTTGTTGTTTGGAAATGGCCATAAGCAATGTAAAGCAAGCTTGTTGGAAGTCCCTGTGTGGAGGCCCAATAGAGCCATGAGGATGAATCGTGGGTTGCAGTAGAGACCCAGTGAGATGACAGAACTATTGGATGGTTGCCAAGAGGAGCTGCCAGCATGGGGTGGATTGTTGCTCTGGCTGAGAGAAACCAAGCTAGAGGGACAGAACTGAAACTCTAGACACTTTGTAACTGGTTAGATGTTGGACTTGGAGCAATGGAACTTTTGTTTGCCACAATTTAGATCTTGTATTTGCTCAATCTTTCCTTACTATATGCCCAATGCCACCTTTTGCAACTTGAATTTTTACTCTTTATCTTATTTTGGTTTTGCAGGTAAACAGTTAAGAGATCATGGATTACGGGGGCATTTGAATAGAGTTGGGACTGATAAAAAAAACTATGGGGACCTTTAAAGTTGAAATGAATACATGGCATTTTACATTATGGATGGCTATCAGTTTATGGGGGTCAGGGGAAGAATGTGATAGTTTGAATTAGCTGCCCCCCATAAATTCATGTGCTCTGAATGCTAGGTTCCCAGCTGATGGCAATTTGGGAATTGGAGCCTTGTTAGAGGTGTGTTGCTGGGGGTGGGATTATGGGTGTTATAGCCAGCTTCCCTTTGTTGGTGTTGGCATACTATTTTACTGTTGCTGTCCACCTGATATTGGCCAGGAGGAGATGTCCAATCCATATTTTTCCTGCAATCATGGAGTTTCCCCTTGAGTCTGTAAGCCAAAGTAAACCCATTCCACCCACAGTCTGTTTTTGGTTGGTCAGATGCTTTGTGCCAGCAATACTAAGGTCACTGCAACATCTCTCTAAACTTCCAAAAAAAAAAAAAAGTACCCATGCCTTTTGGTAATCACTAGGCTTAAAAATACCACCAGTATCCTTTTGAATGTGGAAGAGCATGTGACCTAAAATACCACCCTTATGGAGCATGGAAGACATAATTGTTTTGAAACATTGTAGATTTGCACAACAAAACTGCTGGGCTGAAACAACCATTGAGAAAAACCCTTACCAGCTATGTGAGTTGACCCAAAAAGTGTAGTTTATTAATTCATTCAACAAGTACTCCTTCCCAGCAGTTATAATTGACAAGTTACACTGAGTAAAAATTTGTTGAGGACTCCCTACTTTCAAGTCTGCCAAAGAACACTGGTTTAAGTGACGCCCATAGTAACTTGTTTTCCTTAGCTACAGCTGGCAAAGGTGTTACTTTATTCCTGTACTCCATGCCAACAAACACTGAGAGCACTATGGGAACCTAAGTTAACAGTGCTGGCCTCTCTGAAGCACTTATCTGGGATATGTGAAACATGAGAACTCACTTTTCTATAGAGCAAGACAGGGTAGAGAAAGAACAAAACTGACTCAGGCAGGGCTTGCAGCTTGTAAGACAACAACGTGAAAAGGTCAGTAGGCTATGAACAGAAATTGGTAAAAAACTCTAGCAAGTGCTGGATTTTAAGTTCAGGAATATGGATTTTTCCCTAAATACAGTAAAATACAGAGTTTTATAGAAGATGGCGTCAGATTTCTACTTAAGGCAACTCACCTCTAGAGTGAACAAACTTGAGACCAGTCTAGATTTTCAGAGACAGACTTTTATAAAGCATCCTATCATTCAAAATAAAGGTGGACAGGCCAGGTGTGGTGGTGCACACCTTTAATCCCAGCACTCGGGGAGACTGAGGTAAGAGAATCACTGTGAGTTCAAGGCTACCCTGAGACTACATAGTAAATTCCAAGTCAGCCTGGGCTAGAGCAAGATCCTACCTTGAAAAACCAAAATAACTAAGATAACTCAGGAAGGATTAATTCACTCAACAAATAAGAGCTTCAGATATGTGCCAGGCACTTTATTAAAGGAGTATAGCTCAGTGGCAGAGCATGTGCCTACTATGCACGAGGTCCTGGGTTCAATTCCCAACATCACCAGAAAAGATACTGGCACTTTAGATTCTTTAGTCATATTCAATGCCACAAAAGAGATTGAAAAGCAGAAAACTTTTTTTTATTGGTTCAGGAAAGGTTTCTTGAGAAAGGAGCACATGTGCAACCCCTCCCCCCCTTTTTTTTGTTTTCGAGGTAGGGCCTCATTCTAGCCCAGACTGGCCTGGAATTCACTATGTAGTCTCAAGCTGACTTCAAACTCATGGTGATCCTCCTACCGCTGTCTCCCAAGTGCTGGGATTAAAGGTGTGCACCACCTGGCTCAAACCTTGAAGTTTGAATAGACCCTAACTAACTAAAGAGTATAGTATAGTGGTGACTATAAGGGCAGTATTTTTAAGTTAGAATACTATTTATCTGCTTAAGATAAATCTGCAAGACCAAAAAAATTAAGAGTGTGGGGGATCTAGCATCCCTCCAAAGGGATACACGAGTGGCCTCAAAAAAAATCTTTGCATTCACTAATTAGCTCAGTGAAGAGTTCAAAAAGTCTGGATATTCTTAATAGTCTTTTTCAGTATGATTAAAGCCTAAAACGATCAAAGTGCTGAGACAAAATGATGCTTCTTCCTCAAAGAAGCTTTAACCTGGAAGACCCAGAGAGAAGAAAGCTGGAAATTAATTTGGATAAGATATTCTATATACTAAGGCAGCGCTACAGGGATGAAGATTGTCTTTTCTCTAAGTAATGAAGTGTCTCAAAGTATTTAACCTGCAAGGAATGGTGTCTAATACAGAATTTCTATAACTGGATGGCAAACCCTGACTAGTTAGTAGGAGTACTGAGCACAATGAACTATTAAATGTGCATCTACCAGCATCTTACAGATTCATGCCAGCATTAATTATTGGGCTTCACTCACAAGGAATTGGAATTGTTTCCTTCCAACAATCCACTTGATTTTGGTTTGCATTATCAAACTGTCTGAGTTCATTTAAGCGCTACATTCCTAGTCTTATATGTGAGATAAACACCACCTTAGAACATTGTATATATTTTTTTGTTTACTAACTTGTTAAAATGGTTGTAAAAGGGCTGGAGAGATGGCTCAGCAGTTAAGGCACTTGCCTCCAGTGCCTAAGGCCCTGGGTTCAATTCCCCAGGACCCACATACGCCAGACCCACAAGGTGGTGGCCCTGGTGCGCGCTCTCTCTCTCTCTCTCTCTCTCTCTCTCTCTCTCTCTCTCTCTGCTTGAAAATGAATAAAATATTAAAAAAATGGTTGTAAAAAATACTTAAAATGGGTTGGAGAGGTGATTCAGTTGTTGAAGTGCTTGCCTACAAAGCCTAAGGACATGAGTTCAATTCCCCATACCTACATAAAGCCAGGTGCACAGGGTGGCCCATGTGTCTGGAGTTTGTTTACAGTGGCTAGAGGCCTGTTTTCTCTCTCTCTCTCTCTGTCTCTCTCTCTCTCTCTCTCCCTCACACTCTCTGTTAAATAAATAAAAATATAAAATAAAAAAGAAACCAGTGTTTCCTTGCTAACAGCAGTGGCATTGAATGCCAACAAGTGAGCTGAGCTGGACAAAGTACCTTCATACTCATCAGCCACCTTGTGAGCTGCATTCTTGTCACAGATGAGGGAGTTACTTAACCTTGCTTTCTCCCTTCTGTGCTCTTGAACCAATAAGTGCCAACAGAATGTGCTATGTAAAGTTTCGTATTCACACATACAAAGATAGGGCACCTTACAATCTGCATGTGTAGTGCCCTCCCCAGAATCCATGTTGAGACCCTCACATTTAAGGTGATAATATCAAGGAGGTGGGCCTTTGGGGGGGGGGAGTCATATGGGTGGAGCCCCATGAATGTTCCCTTACAAAAGAATCCTCAGAAATCTGCTGTGAGTCTTAAATGTTATTTTAATAGCATCCACAAAGAATATCATTTGCCTATTAATGTTTTTTTTTATTTTAAAAAAGCTGTGATCTTAGCCACTGCATATAGAGATTTTTTCATCTTTTCAAAAATATTTTATTCATTTATTTGAGAGAAAGTGAAAGAAGCCAACAGAGAGAGAATGGGTGTGTCAGGACCTCCAGCCACTGTAAACGACCTCCAGATACATGCACCACCTTGTGCTTTAAGTGGGCACTGGGGACTCGACTTGGGTTCTTCTGCTTTGTAGGCAAATGCCTTAACTGCTAAGCCATCTCTTTAGCCCAGAGAACTAGATTTTTATAAGACAGTTTTTTTCTATATGCAGATTGTCTTAAAATATGAAGAACCAAGTTCTTTGGTTTTATCATATGAGAAGAACAACACACAGTCCAGTCAAAGAACTTTGTGGTATTTATATTCCATTGCAGATATGAGTTATACAAATTAGTAACATGAGTTATTTTTTAAATTCCAAACATTCTAAAATATTATAGCAGGTGCCTAGAATATTAAAACATCAAAGTTGAAATCACTCTAGTTAAATTTAATATTGAAAATAATGCACATTTTAATTAAAGGAATACTAATAGATATATGCTAAAATGCTCTACTCAACTAGGTATAGCAGGGCAGCATACTAGAAAGAAGTCACCATGGTCCATTTTAACCTATGATTACTCTTTAGACGACCCTCCTCCTGAAATGAATAATTAAAAAAAACATAAAAACCCAGGTAAATGATTTCAAGAAATTTAAATTCTTCCTAATACCCAGGTTTTATGGTGAAGTGTGAATCTAAGATTTCATACATTTAGTCATTCAAATATAAAAGACACACTTTGAAAGAAGAATAGTTTTTTTTTAAAGATAATGGTTTTAATTGGATTAATGAAAGACAGTGAAGCCCTGTTTGCTACTTACATGAAAGAAGATTTAAAAAATAATCACTGCACACAATACAAAGGGTGGGTTATGCTGTGGTGTTACATTTTTTTCTGTTTTTCTTGACTGTTCAAGAACAAATTAAAGTTTCCACAGCAAATTTATTTTCAAAATGTCGAATTTTGAGACAAGAGCTGACTTCACGTTTCTGAATACCTGTATGTGAGAGAAATTTTAAGTCTGTTAGTAATAAATATTCACACTAATTGTTATTTTTTAGACCTATAGAAATATTTCATTTATATTTCATAAGCACTGATAGTTTAAATTTACTCTGAACTAGGAATTTTCATAAGCATAGCAACAGTAACTCCCAGATTGCTTGTAACTTTATAGGTTGGAAGTATAGGAAATACCCTACAACTGAACACAGTTTCATCTGTAGGCCCATGTGTGCATTTGTGGAAAGTAGGAGCTTCACACTAAAAAAGACTAATTTCAAGGATAACTCTTAAATGTAAGAAATCGACTAAAAGATTCCAGATAACTTACCAGTCTGAGATGAGTTTTTATTAAAACCCAAAAAAGACTTTTACTGGGTGACACAATCCCCAGTCATATTATTGTATACTTTCTGTAACTTTGTCACATGTTCTTATATCTTATTTTAATAATGGAAAGGAAATGGGGACATATTGCTATCCTTATTTTTCAAGGGAAAAAATCAGTTAAGTCATTTGGCAAAACTGTTAGTTATTTGAATGTGTTTAATTCTTAACTAACTTATGATTATCCTCAACATGATCTAAATGGCTGCTGAAAATACAGATCTGGATTTGAGACATCCTCAGTTAACAAGACCCTCTTCAAGGTGGCTGAGCCACTGGAGGTACATACCTCAATGGAAAATAAGGAATTAGAACTTGTAGACATTTCATACATTGATTTTTTTCTATCTAAAGAGTGAAGTTAGGACTAAGTTGGTGTATGAAATCTAGAAATCATAATACAGTGACAAATAAAACTATTCTCTTCTTATGACAAGCACATAGATAACAATGACTAGGCTTCACCTAAGTTGGTTAACAAAATGAAGTAGCACAATGAATTTTCTGCCAACGTTTGAAACTAAGTAGTATTACCTTTAATAGTTTCTCTGCGCTGCAGTTTGTAAGTTTCCTTGTTATGACACAGCCGATAAATAAAGATACCCAAGTGATCAATGTTTTCAATGCGATCAGTAATAACCATGTGCTCATGAATAAGGTATGACTGAGGCAGATAGGTTCCAGCCTGTATTTAGAAAACATTACACAACAAGTTCAAGCTATGCATTAGATTACCCATAAAATTCTTATAATGTTAAACAGGGTTTATAACTACTTGCCCATCTGTTATTATACATACAGTTTTGAGTTGGGGCTCACTACGTTGCCCTAGCAGTACCCAAAACTCTGAGGCTCAAGTGATCCTCCTGCCCCAGCCTCCCAAGTAGCTGGGATTAACAACATGCATCACTGTGCCCAGCTATAGAGAACACAGCCATTTCCATTTACTCCCACTGTCTGAGCCATCAGATTCAAGTAATTAAGTTAATATTTACTTTCACATCCCTTAATTTTAAATGTAATAAAAATGTTTTCAATTTTAATTTCAAAATATAAAGCATTGAAAAAATTAATAACCCCCGTGTCTCAATCTTAGATCTTTGTAAAACTCTTGACTATATTAGAAAGATGGGCTCTGATAAAGCTAACTTTTCAACTTTTTGGGAATTCCAAGACCTAATCAGAGAGAGTTACATCTTTATACCTTGATGTTAATAAGTAGCTCCAGCAGGTTTCTGGGTGGCATAACAATGGATGTGTTCAGAGGAATCACATAGCACTTGTCCAGGTTAAGATCTAAATAAGCAGTGAGTTTCTAACATAAAAAGATACATTTCAGTCAGACATACAAGATACATAGTTAATGAATTTTAAAAAAATAATTGGTATCATTAAAATGACTTGGCTTTAGACCTTTTAAATCTCTTGTCTTGCATTTCAACAAATCAAGACCTTGGTGGGATGGATATAGAAACAAGAACAGGGGAGGAAAAGTACTGCTAGTAAATAGTTCTTATCAGGCCCTCACTTCTATAGTAGGGAATGACAATACCTATCACAATGAACTACAAATACCACCTGCTTGACAGCTTAACGTCCTCACTCAAATCCCAGTTCTCTTCTATGTATATGAAATACTAATGCCACCCTTAAGAGGACTAAAATAACAGTCTATTGTATGATATTGTCATCTGTGATTCAGGTGAGAAAGCCCAGAAGATAAAGACAAATCACAAAGGATGGTTTTAAGGATTTATCTCCCCCCCCCCCCGCCCCACCCAACCGAAGTTAGGATATTGCCCTAACCCAGGCTGACCTGAAATTCACTATGTAGTCTCAGGGTGGTTTCAAAGTCACAGCCATCCTCCTACCTCTACCTTTTAGAATTTAATTAAATAAACCATAATAGCACTTACATTTCCAAGAATGCAGTAAACGTTAGCTATTATTATTTACTGTTTATTTCAGCTAAGTTACTACCTTGAAGCAATTTTTCAAAATGGTTTATAAATGTGTATCAGATGTATTTAAGAGGTGACATGTTTACAAAGACAACTTTAGTCACATGCTTGAGTATTCAAAATGGCAAGCTTTAGAGATATGGAAGAGAGAAGAGTAAGTGAACTTCTGAATCTCAGAATTCTAGTTTGAAAAAACAAGACTTTCTTGAGACAAAAGTACCGGGGAAACAAATATGAACTAGATAATTTTCTCAGATGTGATGAAGTTGGGTTTTGCAAAACATGTTCATATTTAAGAGATAAGAACTAAGTATTTAATGAGAGAAAAATAAAGCAAATATAGTAAAATGTTGGACCCAGGTAAATTTACTTGTTTATTTATTTATTTATTTCAACTCTTCTACATTAAAAAGTTTAAAAGGTGGGAGAGAGAAAGCATAAAATGAGAACTTAGAAATAGTTATTAAATTCTGAAAATGTGTAAAGAAATGGGAACACAAATAATTTTTTGAAAATATAGAATCAGGTAACAAAAAATAGTGATTTGTTTTCAAAGAAAGAAAAGCCATGAAGTGGGCTGGAGGGCAGGCAAGGCATGGGAGAAAGCGTAGCAACATAAAAAGTAAAGCCATGTCTTTTGGGCAGACGATCCCAACTGTAGTTGTTTGCTTTGTTTTGTCTGAAATGGGGTTTTACTATGTGAACCAGACTGGCCTCAAACTCATGATCCTCCAGCCCCAGCCTCCCCGGTGCTGGGATTGGATTAAAGGCACGCTTGGATTCACTATTTCTTTCTTTCTTCTATTTTTTATTCTTTATTAGATAAAAGGGGAGAGCGTGAATGTGGTTCCCCACTACCACAAATTATGCAGTCAAATTTCCTGCATTTGGGGAAATTGCAGGGGTCAGCACATCTGGAGTGCAATGGATAAGCCTTGCCCTGGGAAAACCACTTTCATGATCAAGGTATCTCCCCTGCCGAGTATCTATTTCTTTTAAAATAAAAACTAAACCCTAAGTATAATAACTTAGCAAATATTGAAATTAAAATTACAAAAAGCAAGACGAATCTACATTTTTAGGATTCTGGATATTTAGCTCACCTTGGTAAAGTCATGGACAATGTTGGCAGGATCACTATCTGCAAACTCAGGTACTGGCACACTAATGAACTCAACCTCCTCATCTTCAAAGATCTTGATGTTTTCTTCAATTGTCTGGTAGCGAGCAGCTGGGGCATCTGCAGAAGGCTCATTTAGCATGACATCATCTTTGATGTACTTTATTCCACAGTAGTACACATCATCTGGCTGTAGAGTTTAAACACCCATTTCAGTAATTCAGCATGAGACAGGTTTTTTTTTTTAAATATTTTCTTTCTTTTTTAAAATTCATTTCTTTTTTTATATTTTATTCATTTTCAAGCAGAGATACACACACACACATAGAGAGAGAAAGAGAGAGAGAGAGAACACCAGGGTCACCACCTTGTGGGTCTGGCTTATGTGGGTCCTGGGGAATTAAACCCAGGGCCTTAGGCACTGGAGGCAAGTGCCTTAACCTCTGAGCCATCTCTCCAGCCCAGAGACAGGTTTTTAAATACATGCATTACGCTGCCACCTCTAAATAGTATTTTGCTTACAAACTCTTACTTTCAGATGCCTAGTCAGACAGTTTAATTACAGAGTTAACACATTCTTTAAGATCATCTTTTGAAGTTGGCTTAACAAAAAAGGCTTCAGAAGGAAAAGCTGCTACTTTCCCCTTTACTTTTGTAGATAAAAACAGAATATAAAACATCTGGTGAGGCATGGTAGTGCACAGCACACCTTTAATCCCAGCTTTCAGAAGAAAGAGGGTTTGAAGCCAGTCTGGGACTACAAAGTGAGTTCTGGATCAGCCTGAGCTAGAATACCTTGAAAAAACAGACAAGTAACAACAACCAACCATCTAGTGACAACTACATCTGAAGAAGCACAGGCCTACTTTGACCTGGAGGCAGTTTTTCCACAAAAGAACATATCCAGGAACATGAAATATCCTCTCCTCTTTTTTTCCCTCCAGAATGTAGCTTAAGCTGGCTTCTAACTTGCTATGTAGCCAAGGATGACCTTAAAATTCTGATTGTCTTGCCTCCACCCAACAAATACTGTGTTTATCGGCATGTACCACTATGCCCAGTATGCAATACTGGGTTAAACCAGGGCTTTGTGCATGCCAGACAAGCATTCTATTAACTGAGCTATATTCCTATGTATTTCAAGAACATACTTTTTTTTTTTTTTTGAGGTAGGGTTTCACTCTAGCCCAGGCTGAAGAACATACTTTTAAAACTTGAGTTTTTTCCATGTGTGTGAACGTGTACACATGCACATGGAGGCCAGAGGCATGTGTCAGGTATCTTTAGCTCCACCTCTCTCCACACCTTGTTTCTTTGAGACAGGGATTCTCACTGAACCTAGAGTTCACCTGATCCTGATCCTGCCAGACTAGCTGGCTGCAAGCCCTAGAGATCATCCTATGTCTGCCTGCCAGTACTAAGACTACAGGCGGGACCACACTGGCTTTTCTGTAGGAGCAGGACGACTCGGGTCCGCATACTTGCATGGCAAGCATTTTACACACTGAGCTCTTTTCCCAGCCCTACTTTTAAAGCTTTTGATATGGTCTTTGAGAAAATTAATCTGACATTTTTTCTTAAACACACAATAAAGTGGATATTATGCTATAGCAAATATTTATAATACCATCTTTTCCATAAATAAAAAGTATGCATATATACAATAAAGACTGAGGAATATATAACAAGGCATTTGGCACCAAATGCTATCTATGGACAATAGAACTCAAATGATTTTTTTCTGTATTCTAATGTTTTTTTTTTCATTTTTTATTTGGAAAAAAACAAAAATTTGTCTTTAAAAAGACAGATGGTTTGGTAACTAATGAATGAAATACAGCACTTGGGAAGTAGAGGCAGGAGGGTCATGAATTAAAGGCCTCCCTTGCCACACAACAAGCTTGAGATCAACCTGGGCTATAAATGAGACTATTCTCAAAACAAATAAAAAACAAAAACTATGTACTTTTCCTACTACTTCAGTAATGTTTATCATCTTTGATAACATTGAAAACATGCAAGTCATAATTTATATATCTTCTGGAAGAATTTTCAAAATTAAGTTCTTTGTTTTCCGAGGCAGGCTCTTCCTCTAGCCCAGGCTAACCTGGAATAATTCACTATGTAGTCTTAGGTTGGCCTCAAACTCACAGCAATCCATCCTCCTACCTCTGCCTCCCAAGTGCTGGGATTAAAGGCATGCACTGCCATGCCCAGCTCAAAATTAGCTTTAAAAAGTAAATTTGGTTATCAACTATTTCTCCAAATCATGAAACATTGAAGCATTTGAAGTCATAAAAGCTTTAAAGTAAATTTCCCTTTATGATTTCATAATGGGGGAGACAACCAACCACTCAATTATTACCAAGAGAAATACCTCACAAAATATCATAAATTATAATCAAGTAGAACAACATATGCCTTATAGCTCTTTAGGGTAACTATTAAATACTAGCTATAGGCAAATTTCACCCTCAGTTACTTTAACATCACTGCTGTTGTCACTCAAGTCTTTAGATGAACCAACAAATAGGCGAGCAGAGAGAGACTTGATACCAGTGTCCTGTGCACCCAAGAGCGGAAGGCTACCATGTAGGTGTCCCAAACTGGCAATCAAGTGGTAAGTCTATCAACGTGACACAAATGTATTCATTCAAATGACAGTTCATGATTCAATACCTCTTAGTCATTAATTACGGTGAAAAATCAGAGTCCATTTTGAAAAATCTAGTCAGCAATATTTCAAAACACTAGCATTCTGCTTTTAGTGATTGTAGGTTTATTTGTATGACAAACACATGGTCAGATTTTTAAGTAAACAGGACCACCATGCTGGCTAAAGTCCAAAGACAGAAAAGTACATGCTTAGAACAAGTTAGGGACAATGTTCCAATACAAAATGGAAAATTTTTTAAAATGCAAAGACATATCTTTTCTGCTTACTTGAAGTGCAAAATACTTGTACAGGTACGCTCCTCCAAGAATGACACCGGCAAGCATAAATGCTAGACCAAAGCACATGCACCAACACCAGGCTCGTCTCTGCCCAATGGGGACCACATCACCCGGGTCCTAAAATGTGAAAAGGACAGTCAATATCTATAATTACACAGAATCACAGAGGCTTAAGATTAATCAAAGAAAGCATAAAGAGCAAAGGAGTTAGGCCTTTGGTTAAAATCAACCCAGGACTCACCCCAGTGCCTCTTCAGCTAGAGAACACTGGTCTGAGGGAGCGTTCCTCCTACCTTCTCAGCAACCTGTCTTCTAACAATGTCTTGAACTCATTAATTAAAGAACTAACTCGAGCTAGGCATGGTGAATTATGTTTGTAATCCCAGCACTTGGGAAATTGGAAGAGCAGAACTCAAGGCTAGCCTGGGCTATATAATAAGGCACTATCTCAAAATAAACAACCCACCCCTAATTTAATAGTAAAAAATGGCAAATATGGACTACCTCATGAGAGAACAAAAGCAGATTTAACCCAAGTCTATGTATAGGATATAAAGTTAGATAGAAAACTATTGAATGATGGACAAACCCAGGGTGATGTATCAAACAAACCCAAAGTCAAATATGGTTTAAAGCAACAATTCACTTGAGAATGAAAGTGCCTCAACAGTAGTGGAAAAGTCAAATCCCAGATACCGTAGCAGAGAAGAACCATCCAAGGCTACATAGCGTGCTCCTCCTAGGTGATAGACTGGCCTTGTACTTTCGGCAATTTTTCTGCCTCTGCTTCCCAGGGGCTGGGTTGTAAGCAAGCACCACCATGCATGACTCAAAGCTCTATTTTTAAATACAGAATTTCATACTTAACAACAAGTAATATTAAATCTAAGATTCAGATCAAATGCTATGAAGACAGTTGCATTTTGAGTAGCTCTTGTCAATACACTGGGTGTACATTCAGGGCAACAAGTCTACTGAAATGTATAACTGAGAATAAACTGAGGGTAATTTATAACATCCTATTTTGAAGAGTTCTAAGATTCTACATAGCATAAGGCATTATGAACCCTAAGAATAAAGTATATATATTTTGCTTGAGCCCTTGTCTGACAAACATCTCAGTAGTAAGAAATAGTTTCTAATATAATTAATTTCAGGGTGGAGGCGAGTAATGGAAATGACAGATGGAAAAAGTCATTCTCAACATTTGGTATCAGCTGCTGAGACAGCCAAATTTGTGCACACACCCAACCCTGTCTGGCAGGCTCTCTTCCACAGGACAAAAATGAGTGAACTGTAGACCACAGTAGATACCTGAAAGGAACGTGCAGCCTGGATTGTCAAACTGATGGCAAGCTTCAGACTGTCTGACTTATCATTTTAATTGCTCAACAAACAGTACTTTTAAGAATTATAAAGGTCTATTATGTACAATAAGCTATACTAGCCCCTGGGAATGCAGCCTCTGCCACAAGAAGGCTGGTAAGTTTGAAAAAGAGCTAAGTACACAAAGTGTTTTCATACAAATAGGCAGAAAGAGCCAGGCATGGTGCACACCTGTCATTCCAGAGGACTGCCATGGGTGAGGCCAGTATAGGCAATAGAATGAGTTCCAGGCCAACCTGGGAAATAGTAACAAAGCGAAACAAAACACCCCAAAATATAAATATTAATATGGGCCTTTAGAGGGAAAATGCCAGAGTACATAGAGGAAGGAGTCTAAAACTCAGAGGAATGTTAAAGCACAAATACATTCCTAGGCACAAGGGAGTTACAGGAAACCAAATGAAAGGTAAAGAATGAATAAAGTCAAGGAGTCTAGAATCACCTTGACCTGGTGTGGAGGCTGACTCCTATAGACCCAGCACTTAGAAGGCTGAGGTAGGAAAATCAGGAGTTCAAGGTCAACCTTGGCTATACAGCAACACTGAGGCCAGCCTAGGCTCCATGAGACTCTAGGCTGAAAACGAAACAAAAGTTCACAAAAACAAAATAAATAAAATCACAGAAACAGAATACACATTATTTCTAGGGGGTAAACAGAGTGCCTAATATGGTGGAGATGAGAACTGGAGCAGACCACACATAAGCATGGTATGGAGTTGCACACTCATGTTATTTTTTTATTATCCATAATTAAATACATTAATGAGCATAATGTGTTGGTATCCCCAGTTCCCCGATTTCCCTCTTCCCTGTCCCTAATCAGCTGGATATCCTCCTCTGTGGGCAGTCTGGACCAGTCCATAGGGTAGGGGGTTATGGATAGCCTAGGAGTCAACCAGGTTCCATTCCCCCTTTGTATGTTGTTGCTGAGGGGGGCAATGTCTCTGGATCTTCTCCTCCACCATGGCTCTTACAATCTTTCTGCCCCCTCTTCTGCTCAGTTCCCTGAGTCATGGTGGGTATTATGGCTGCTTTATTGTTGATGTCTTAGTGGCCTCTGTACTTCTGCTTTAGGTTGTGTTAAAAAATAATGACTCAGGACTATTCTAACTACAAAAAATTTCTTAAATAACCTAATTTGTAAAATACTTATCCAATTCAGCATTGTCAACAATGTGAAGCTTGGCTTGAGAGTAAGGAAATAAACAAGAATCTTAAAAGCTAATGTTTGGACTCAAAGTCCATAAACCATCAGAAACTTCCTAAGAGCTATCAAGGTTTTAAAGACTGTCTAAATGTCTTTTCACTCTCTATATAGACTTTATCTCTTGCTACTAGACTATAAGTGTTTATTCATAGTCATTTTAATTATTAGTAACTCCAAGCCAAGGGTTGTATAAACAAAGCCAATGATCATATAATGTATTTAACTTTTCATGATGTACAAATGTTACCCCAGCAGCCAGCATGATAATGGAGAAGAAAGCACAACTAACTGGCTACTTGTCAAGAACAGTAACCCTACTTAACTTAGTCTGACCTCTATGAAGGGCCTGTTATGTGTAACATACTGTGCTAGATCTTGTAGAAAATTCAAATGTTAATAGAACATGGTTCAGTTTTCAACATTTTATGGTCAAGAATGAAAATTATGTGTAACAAATAAATGATGTCATATATTAAAATCTGAATCACAGAAAAGGGGATTAAAGTGGATTCAAGACTTAAAAGTTTTAATTAGCTGGGTGTGGTGATGCATGCCTTTAATCCCAGCACTCTGGAGGCAGAGATAGGAGGATTGTTGCAAATACAAGGGCAGTCAGCACTACACAGTGAGTCTGTTTGAGGCCACCTGAGACTACATAGAGAATTACAGCTCAGCCTGGGCGAGAGCAAGACCCTATTTTGAAGGACCAAAAAGTTTTAATTAAGCTGGTCATGGTGGTAGGAAGACCAAAAGTTTGAGACCAAACTGGGTTACATAGTGAATTCCAGGCCAGTCAGAGTATGAGATCCTGTCTTAAAAAACAACAACAACAAAAACAAATAAACAAAAAAGGGCTGGGGAGATAGCTCAGCAGTAAAAGGCACTTGCCTGCAAAACCTGGGGCCGGGGTGACTTCCCCAGTACCCACATAAAGCCAGACACACAAAGTGCCAGATTCTGGTGCACCCATATACACACAATTCTAATAAACAATCAGCACCCCTAAACACAATTCTAACAAACAATCAGTCTTTCCAGTCAGAGACAAAGATGCTTACAAAAACTGACTCTGTTTCTATGCAACAAAGTAGCCAGTACACAAATAACAACAGGTTTAGGATTAGAAAAAAAAAATTGTCATTATTTGTAAATAATCTAAAAAATTCCAACAAAGTCAAATTATTCAAACTAGTAAATCAGTAAGACTACTAAAGATCACTCATCAAAAATTAACCATCAGGTCTGGAAAATGTAGCTTCAGAATGTGGTACAGAGCTTGTTTTGTCAGAGCATCTACAAAGCCCTGGGCTCAATTTCTAGCACAGCATCAACCAGCAATGGTAGTGCAGAAGTTCAATGTCATCCTCTACTATGTGGTTTTCAAGGCCAGCCAGGGCTACATGAAACTCTGTCTCCAAAAAATACATAAAAATAAATTGAAAAACGCCTTGGCTACAAGACTTTAAAAACAAAACTGCTTACGTTCATTTCTTTTTATATGCCAAGAATATTTTATAACTTGAAAGACAAGAATAAGCAACAATTTTTTCAGTGAGGTATACAGTTATACTTGGCCTAATTTAAAAGAAGCCACTTACACATTCCTCTCCATGCATTGCAGTGAAACTGGTGCACCTTGAACTATGCTTATATGGGAAGAGAACTCCCACAGGCCTGGCACAATTACCATCTCATTAATCTTCTTGAGACCTCAAAGATTTTAGCTCAGTTTATAAATGACCTATAACCACTCTCAACAGTAAGTAGGCATAGAAAGACATGGCAACTCAGAGACAGGCTTTAAATCCCAGCTACGTGGGAGGCTGAGACAGGAGGATTGCAAGTTAGCCAGTACAACTTAGTAAGATCTTGTAAATAATATAAACAAGAAAGATAAAGGAGCTGGAGATGTAACTCAATGGTAGAGTGCTCACCTCGAATGAAGACTCAAGGTTCAATCCCCAGCACACACATACAAAGCAAATGCTCAAATATATTCTCACTCAGGCAGAACACTGTTTTCTGGTTGAAATGAAAATTAACCACTTTTATCTTAAGCATAAGAGATAAGCCACCCCAGACAGACCGTGGAGGATCCTTATGGAACCCCACAGAGAACGATGAGATGAGCCAGTGACCCAGGGCCACAGCCAATCAGCCAACAAAGGATAAACCAAGGAGACAGACACCAATGATTTGACAAAACCTAAACCAGAAGTACAAAGGCCCCTAAGATCTCAACAATAAAACAGCCTTAATACTCACCCACCACGACTCAGGAAAATGAGCAGAAGAGGGGGTGGAAAGATTGTGAGAGCCTTGGTGGGGGAGAATACCCAAAGTCATGGCCCCCTCAGTAGCAACACACTAAGGCCGGCAGAACCAGGGTGTCTCCTAGGCTATCCATGGTCCCCTGCCCCAAGGACTGATCCAGACTACCCGAGGAGGAGGATATCCAGCTGATCCGGGATGGGGAAGAGGGGCATTGGGGAACAGGGGATAACAACTTATTGTTTGCTCACTAAATAATGTAACTCATTATGGACAATTAATTAATTAAATTTTTTTTAAATGAAGGATAAATTGAATTGTTACTTCAATTAGTTCAAAACCAGGTCACCTCAATCATTTCCCCAAGAGACTTCAATAAATGTGCTTTAATTATAAACTAACTTAGTTCAAGTAAAATGTAAGGTTTTTTTCATTAATTTTTATTCTGTTCTCAAACTAATAAATCACTTCACACCCTTCACTTCTATTTGAACTATCTTTATATGATGAATGAAGCTTTTAAGAGACGCTATCCTAAAGTCTTCAAATGTACTTTTTGAGATTCTTATAGCAAATGCTACAGCAATGCCTTTAGAAAGCAGAATGCCAGGATGGAGCTCAGCTGGGTAAAGTGATTGCCTATCTATCATACACAAAGTCCTTACAATCAGCAACATCACAATACAAATAAATACTTAAAGTTCAAGCTCACCCTCAGCAACTCAGTGAGTCAGATAGAGCACAGCCTGGGCTATAGGAAACCCTGCCTCAAAACAGAAAGATTATAGGGCCAAACAGGAAGTTAGGGGTAGGGAGACAAAGGAATAAAAACACTAATATAAAAAACAGAAATATGGACCAATCAATACAATTTACTCAGAATATTATGAACTACCTCACTAGAAATATTTAGAAACATGCACATTTTAAACTTGTTAAATATAAATACAAGTGTACATAGATGCCTCTGGTATATTTGGACCGTTTTCCAAAATAAGAATTAGTTACCAATGTTAAAGTAAATAATTCTGTGTTACATTTATTAGAAAATGGAATTCTCACTAATGTTCTATTGTTCTAAATTCCTCTCATCACTTTTCTCCCTCCTTAAAGGCCAAACATAATGTTACTGGATTTTAAACTCTGGTCTTTATTTTTAGCTATGACTGGATAATATATAAAATAATCCAAAGGACTTCCCATACAAAAGATTTTGACATTTCTTTGGAATCTAAAAGGATTTTTGGTGATGATGGGTATTTATTTTTTTGAGGTAGGATCTCACTCTAGCCCAGAGTGACCTGGAATTCATTATGTAGTGTCAGGGTGGTCTTGAACTCACCTCTGCCTCCTGAGTGCTAGGATTAAAAGTGTGCGCCACCATACCTGGCCCAAACAAAGATTTTTAAAGAAAAAAGACTATATATTCAGAGTAACAGGAGTAAAGGGCATATGTGTGAAGCTCAGTAGAGGAGCACTTGCTTACCAGGCACAAAGCTGTGGATTCTATCCCTAGCACTAAAGAGAAAAAGATGGATATTATTTCTCTTCCTAAATCTATTACACTGTAAATCATGGATTTCCTAGAATTTCTAATTATCCCTGCTTAAACTTCCTGAATACTGAGATAACAGGCATAGGCCATCACACCTGGTTGTATGTGGTGCTGGGGCTCAACCCCTGGGCCTTGTGTATGCTAAGCAAACATTCTACCAATTGGGCTACATCCCCTACCCGCAGAAAGTAGTTCTTTGTGTTTGTAAAGTGCCTCTTTTCACAAAGGCTTCTGTTTTGTCCCTATTGGCTTTTCCTGTAACCAAGTGAAGGAGTACTGAGTCAGAATTAGAAATTACACCAACATGTTTAATTAATGAAGTTATTGAATATGTATGAATATATATATGACTATATTTAGAATAAGAGGAAGTTTTAAAAAGAGGCACTTAATTCCAATGACAATGTTTGCAACACTGTTTCTCACTAGCACACTTTGGTTAGCAAATCCTACAATACAACAAGCAGCAATATAGAAAGAAAAAAAAAAGCCCTTTAAAATCTATGGACTCTGAGCCAGATTATTAGCCTCATATAAAATGACTTAGGTTAAAGAAACATGGGTCAGAACTAAAGGAAGGAAAGGAAAGAGCAGGCTATAAGTACATTTAGGGCTGGATCAGAACTTAAATCAAATTTGTATCATTAGGGGTAAGATGAATATCTGGTGCAAAGTAAAACGCTGTAGAAGGTTTATGAATAGCTTAAACCCTCCAAGTCTTTTTCTACACATTATAAAATCTCATTCTTTTTTCCACATGGTTTAAAAGATGAGCAATATTTCTCTAAGTGCATATATAATCCTGGCTTTACAAACCTTTCCTTTATCAGTGATAATAGTTTATGAAGCAAAACTGTAGATTTTCACATTCATAATGGTAAATAAAAAAATATCAGGACAGGAGTAGGCAGGTGGCTCAGAGGTAAAGGTGCTTGCTTACAAAGCCTACTGGCCTGGATTCAAGTCCCCAGTACCCACCTAAAGTAAGATGCAAAAAAATGAAGCACGCATCTGGAGTGAGGCCCTGGTGCACCTATACTCTTCTTTTTCTCTCCTCTCAAAAAAAAAAAAAATATATATATATACATATATTCGGTTTTTCGAGGTAGGGTCTCACTCTAGCCCAGGCTGACCTGGAATTCACTATGTAGTCTCAGGGTGGCCTTGAACTCATGGTGATCCTCCTACCTCTGCCTACCGAGTGCTGGGATTAAAGGCATGCGCCACCACGCCCGGCTTCAAATAAAAATATTTTTTTAATATTTTTTATTTATTCATTTTCAAGCAGAGAAGAGATTGAGAGAGAGAGAGAGAGAGAGAGAGAGAGAGAGAGAGAGAGAGAGAGAGCGAGCACGCACCAGGGCCACCACCTTGTGGGTCTGGCTTATGTGGGTCCTGGGGAATTGAACCTAGGGCCTTAGGCACTGGAGGCAAGTGCCTTAACCTCTGAGCCATCTCTCCAGCCCTAAAAATATTTTTTAAAAAAATCACCAGGACAGCAAAAAGGAAGCCTGAACTCAAACAAACTGGTAGATGTTGTAAGCAACATGACATGCAAATTTAACCACTTGCTAGTAAAATATCCTTTTCCAGGGACAAATAAACCTGGTTAAGATAGACTTTTCCCACCACTGCGGAATCACACTAGAATCTTACTGTTCCTAGTATTAACTGTCTTCCTAAAATTTTTAAGCATGAAAAAATGGTCTGTTGTTATAAAATTCATTATAATATTAAGTGTCTAGGAAAAGAGCCATCAAAGACTAGTCTAATACATCATTTTATAGATAAGCAAAATGAGGTCCAGAGAAGTACAATTACTTGTGTAATATCATGCATACAGGGAGCTAATGAGACCCATCGTCTAACTCCATGTACAACTTAAGGAAAACATGAAGCAGGGCTGAGGATGAAGCTTAGTGGGTATAGCACTTGCTTAGCATGAACAAGGCATCTCAAGGGGGGGAAGTACATAAGGCTTTAGGTCAATGTAAGACTAAACAGCTTAGACAAATGTGCTCTGGTAATACATGAAGGGCCACATGTCACATTTGGATAGTAGTATCCAACCATCAACTTGGAGCTTTCACAGAATTCTGTTAAAGGCTTACCTAAACACAGCCACACTCACAATAAGGACCATGTGAGTTAAATATTACAACAGTAGTACTGTTACTTATAATATACTGACAAAATTAATTGGACTTGACATCAAATCACAAAAAGTACTGAAATTATATACTCATTTGAAGTAAAAACAATAATGGAAAGTACTCAGGCTTACCAACATGAACACCTGAAACAAAAGTCAAAGGTATGAATTAAAGACTGAGCATAGTGGTGCACACCTGAATCCCCAGAGGTAGAGGAAGGAGGATTGCTGCAATTTTGAGACCAGCCTGGTCTAAATAGCAAGTTCTAGTTTTGCAGCAAGACATTGGCCTAGAAAGAAATCTACCTCTCTCTATATATATTTTTTTCTTTTGGTTTTTCGTTTTTAGAGGTAGGGTCTCACTCTAGCCCAGGCTGACCTGAAATTCACTCTGTAGTCTCAGGCTGGCCTCGAACTCACGGAGATCCTCCTACCTCTGCCTCCCGAGTGCTGGTATTAAAGGCGTGTGCCACCACACCCAGCTTCTCTATATATATTTAACATGTTTTACATATATATATATGTGTATGTATATATATGTATATATATATATATATATATATATATTAAAAAGAAAACTTGTCAGGCATGGTGGTGATGCCATTAGCCCCAGCATCTGGGAGAGGCTGAGGTAGGAGGATCACTGTGATTTCGAGGCCAGCCTGGGGCTACAGAGTAAGTTCCAGGTCAGCCTGTGAGATCCTATCTTAGAGAGAGAGAGAGAGAGAGAGAGAGAGAGAGAGAGAGAGAGAGAGAGAGAGAGAGAGAGAGGGAGGAGAGGAGAGAGAGACTCAAAAAGTGATAGTAGTAAAGCCATAAATCAAAATCACAGCGCTGGATATTTGTCTTGAAAGTGGCTCATGAAGGACATAGTCTTGGCTCTTTGAAGAAGACAGGGGATGTTGGTTTGCCTATCTTTCTAGAGTACCATGTCAGAGCTTAAGTTAGTGCTAACAATTCAGATGGCTTCCATTCTTATCCATTATTAATTATCATTGCCACTTGCAGTGCAAAAGGAAACATTCTAATTAATCTTTTCAAAGCTATCAAGGTATCTGAATTGGAAGTCTTACTATTGATTTTCTATTAAATGTTTATCTTTCTTCTGAAAACTCAAAGTGATGGCAAATGGAAAAACAAATGAACTTTTAGCTACACAGAATGGAAATGAATGGCAGCAGGTAAGTTGTTACTGAGAGTTTTAACTGGAAGCAAAAGGAAAAAAATACCAAAAGCATAAGAAGAAAATATCAAGCCTCTAGAGAGGAAAATAAACAAGAAAGGTTTTATATATATATATATATATATATATATATATATATATATATATATATATAAACAAAAAATGGAAAAGAGAAAAAAAGAACAAGAAAAAAAATTAAAATTACTAGGACTCAGAATACCAAGAGGCTAGACAGTAATTAAAGTACTAAATAAATTCTCAATGAAGTGGAAGGACCCACTAAGCATGATGGTTCATGCCTGTAATCCTAGCACCCAGGAAGCTGAGACAGGAAGACTACTGTGAGCTGGGGCAAGGTGAGGCTACATGAGTTCTAGGCCACCCCAATGTTAAGTGACACCCTATCTCAAGAAACTAAAGGGGGAAAAGGTAGAGATCAAGATGCTCAGGCAGGCAAGGCTTAAAAAATGTTATCACAGACACTATTTTTTCAGATATATAATCCAGCAGAGTCTACAGGTAAGAATGAGGGAAAGGCAATTCCAGAGTTTCCAGAATTTCTAGCATAACAATATCAATTTATGCTCTGCTCACCAAACCCAGAAGCCACTGTATAAAATGTGCAAAACAACAAAATGTGGCCCAGGAGCTATCCTGGCAGTAAAAGAAGAAACAGAGGAATGAATATCATTGTCTCTGATTAATTTAGGTGCACAGGAATTAGAATAGCGAGTGGCTAACCCTCTCAGCTGATGTCAATATGCTAACAAAATTCTGATTAGGGTATTAGTTCAGAAGTATACATTGAAATTATTGAAATCATACATTTTTACTGTACATAATGGTACTGCAGCTTTTAAAAAGTGTGTTCTTTTAAGATAAAGGAGGACTATTTGCATTTTAAAACCAAGTATTAAAACCTCAAAATTTGGGCTGGAGAGATTGCTCAGTGGTTAAGGCACTTGCCTCCAGTGCCTAAGGCCCCCGGTTCAATTCCCCAGTACCCACATAAGCCAGACCCACAAGGTGGTGGCTCTTGTGCTCGCTCTCTCTCTCTCTCTCTCTATATATATATATATATATATATAATAAAAACACACATATATATCTGCTTGAAAAATGAGTATTTTTTAAAACCTCAAAAATTTTAAATTAGTAAATATTATGTAATAGAGAAATACACATTTTTAAATCATTAAGGTTTTATGCTACAAAAACGCATCTTTACCAGAATTTTCTACTGAAAAATATTGCCAAGAATATTGTTATATAACTGACATGTGAAGTAGTATCATGCAGGAAACAAACGATATTCCTAAATAGGAATGATAAGCAAGGAAAGTGAGAACTTATAGATGTTATGCAGATGGAAAAACGGATGCAGAGAGCTGAAATGAAGCACAGTAAAGTGATCAAGATTTAAAATGTGAAGTCTGACTACGTAGCCTGAATTCTCAATTACGTGGACTGAGGGTACTGGGCAAAGGGAGACATACCATTCTTTTCATTTCCCCTCAACCACTTCAAAATATAGAAATCGTCTCTATCAGACATGCTATTGAAAAACTGCCAGGAAAAGTCACATTTGAACACAATAGCCTTAATTTATTGGCCCTGCTTTCCATTTTAAAGATAATAAAATTGTGGTTCATGTCAAGCCATTATATTTCTAGCTAAACTATTATATGAATTTAAATTAAAAAATCCTGATTTGTAGTTTGTTTTTAAAACTGGAATAGTATAGGCCGGGTGGTATATAGCTCAGTAGGAGTGTGTGCACTAGTATGTAGTATCCTGGATTCAGTCCGCAGCAACAAGAAACAAAACAACAACAAAATCCAATATAAAAACTGGAGATTTGTACAACACTGGACCCAATTATTAAAAATAAAAACTTAACAGCCTGGGCTAGAGACCATACCTCAAAAAAAAAAAAAAAGAAAAAGAAAAGAAACCTAATTTTCATAACATGCAAATCTCCAGTGTCGTTAGTTTACCTTCTTGAGCACAAGCGGCACTGAGTCTGCCGTGTCTTTTTAACAGACCTAGCACTCACTACTCCAGCAAAAGCTGATGAGCTCGGTGAGTTTGATATCGCTGAATGAATCAAAGAAAAAGTTATAAAATGAAAGATTAGAAACTGATTATGCAGTTCCCTTGTTTTTTGGGGGGGAGATCTTGTGATTTTTCTTCCCACCTCCCCATTTCCTGTGCTGAGGACTGAATCCAGGGCCTTGTGCTTGCTTCCACTGAGCTAAATCCCCAACCCCCAAAATTGATAATGCAGATCTAAGACTCTCTCTAAAAATATATATTTCCCCCCAGTATAACACATTTTGGATGTTGCAAGGAGCCAAGCAAATTCAATTCACAAAATTACTGTTTTTGGCCAGGAGTAGTGGTGCACACCTGTAATCCAATTACTCAGGCTCGAAGGACAACTGTTCAAGGCCAGTCTGAGCTACACAGGGAGTCTGGAGGCCATTCTGGACTATATAGCAAGACCCCATCTCCAAACAAAAATAAAACAAATCACAAAAAGAAGAAGAAAATCACCTTTTTGGGTGTTATATTAAATAATTTTAGTTGGTGCAATAGCTCAAACCTGGTATCAGAGCACTTAGGAGGCTGAAACAGGAGGACTGCAACTAGGTCATTCTAGACTTCAGGATGAGATTCTGTTTTAAAAAATGATAACTAAGCCAGGTATGATTAAAGGCACATGCCTTGAACCCTAGCACTCAAGGAATAGATAGGTAGGAGGATCAGTGTGAGTTCCAGGCCAACCTGGGACTACAGAGTGTGTGCTGGGTCAGCTTTCGATAGAGTAAGAACTCAAAAACAAAAACAAAAAAAAAACCCACTTCCCCCAAAACAACTAAATAAACAATAATTAAATTATAAAGCAAAACATTTTAAATTCTTGTGTAGAATAAAAATTAAGATTTAAGCTTTATACTTGTTCTGAAAAACAAACTTTTTTATTTTATTTATTTATTTTTTGTTATTTGAAGCGGAGTCTCACTTCTAGCCTAGGCTGACCTGGAACTCACTCTGTAGCCCAGGCTGGCCTCAAACTCATGGTAATCCTCCTACCTCAGCCTCTTGAGTGCTGAGATTAAAGGCATGTGCCACCACACCCAGCTCAAACTTAATTTCAGAAAGAATCCTACCATTAAAACTTTTGGGCTAGAGATACGGCTCAGTGGTTAAGACACTTTCCTGCAAAGCCTACCTGGATTTGATTCCCCAGTAAAGACCCATGTAAAGCCAAATAAACAAAGTAATGCATGTATCTGGAGTTTGTTTACAGAAGCTGGAGGCCATAAGGGCCCATTCATCCTCTCTCTCCTTACAAATAAATGAAATATTTAAAAATTAAAAAGTTATATATATATATATATTCACGCTAGAGAGATGACTCAGCAGTTAAAGGCATTTGCGTGCAAAGACTGATGGCCCAGATTCAATTCCCTAGTACCCATGCAAAGCCAAGATGGACAAAGTGGTATCTGGAGTTCCTTTGCAGCGGCTAGAGGCCCTGGCATGCTGATTTCCTTCCTCCCTCTCTCGATCTCTGCTTAGAAATAAAGTATTTTTAAAAAATATTTTATTTATTCATTTTCAAGCAGAGAGAGAGAGAGAGAGACAGAGAGAGCGAACACCAGGGCCACCACTTTGTGGGGCTGGCTTATGTGGGTCCTGGGGAATTGAACTCAGGGCCTTAGGCACTGGAGGCAAGTACCTGAACCGCTGAGCCATCTCTCCAGCCCAGAAATAAAGTATTTTAAAAAAATAAGTTAAACATTCAAATATACAAAAATTCATCAAAGCTGCAATGAAATTTAGCTATGCCAAAAATGTAATTATTTCAAAATTTCTAAGTAATTTCTAGCCTGTAATCCTGACACTCTTAAAGCTGAGGCAGGAGGATCACTGTGGGTTCCAGGTCAGATTGGGGCTACATAGTAAGTTCCAAGAAGGCATGAGTTACAGTGAGATCTTTTCTCAAAATATATATATAAAAATTGAAATACTAAAAATAATAAGACATTAAGTGGAAAATCTGAATATTCCTCCAACAAAATGAGTTTAACATTTCTCATTTCTACAATTAATGATTTAAATTTTTCTGCTTAGAAAGAAATAAAAATTCCATTATCAACCTAGATTTTTTTTTCAAGGTAGGGTCTTGCTCTAGCTCAAGCTGACCTGTTGTCATGGGAAAAACTTTTCCTGGGTGTCTTCTCCCCAGAAAGGGTTCAAATGGCAGAGCAAAGGATGATTATTACATCAAAACCAGTTTGGTGAACCACTAAGTGTATTGGGGTTGCTTACAGGAGCAATAGATGACTGAAACATGGCTACACCACTAGAAGCCTCATCCCAACCTGTACTTCAACTCAGGCAGCTGCATCACTAGGAAGCTCAGCACAGGTGCATCTCTGGAGCACACTGCAGCCCTTCCAAGGCAAGCAGCACCATCAGTCTCTCCACTACTTAACTGGAGCCTCAGCACACCACCACTTGCAAGCAGCTCCAGGGGAGAGTATCTCATCCCCCAAGCAGATGTTCCCCCACCCCCTTTATATAAGCTTTAGGGCAGGGTCTTGCAACCCTTTCCCAGACTTGTTGACTTCCAGAGTCTCAGGATTTTCCTTCCTGTACCACCTGCCCCCCCCCAGGAAGGAATGTTTCTCGCTTACATCCTGAATCCCCAGAGCCTTTCTTGTCAATATGAAGGAAATCATCAAAACAACACCTGGAATTCACTCTGTAGCACACTCACAGCAATACTTCTACCTCTGCCTCCCAAGTGCTGGGATCAGAGGAGTGTGTGCCACAAAACCCGGTTTAGATTTTTCTTAAAATAGGACAATTATTGAAATACTGCACAAATCCCCACCCCCTGCCAATCAATATAAGGGCTTTAAAAAAGGTTCAATTATTTAAAATAAGCTTGCTCACTCAATTGCTGGCAATACATATAAAACTGGACTTTCTTAAACATGGTAAGAATATGTGTCATACATAAATACTGAATAAGGTGGACAACCATAATTAAATGGAATTTATTAAGTTTTTGTTTTATTAACTTTTAAAGTTAGAATACAAAGTAACGAATATCATTTTAATAGACAGTTTCAAAATAACGCCCTTAGACGTTCATCTGTAATGTAACTTAAAACTTTTACCTTTGAGCTATCTTGTATAAGACTTTCATTGTTAAGCTATGTGCAAAGAGAGCCTAGGAATAAACTGTCTACATGTAACATAAGCTTGGTGAAAGCACAGCTCTTGTGTTGCTGTTCCCTAAGGCACTTAAATAATCACCTTTTTCAGCTTCTTAAGTATGAAATCCTTTATTTTACCAGGCTACAGTTAGTTATGGCCTGAATCTTCTGGTGTGAAAGTCCTTCAAGTTCTAATTAAAAGTGGCTCAAGGGTAGAGCCCTTGCTTAGTATACATGAGGCCCTGGGTTTGCTTCCTAGTATGCCAAGGGTTAAGAGTGAATTCATTTTGACCTACTAGAAAATACACGAATTTTATTTACTAGCATGATGTTAGATACAAAAAGTTCACGAGGCTTTAGTCAAAACACAAATCCAGAAAGCATTTCCTTATGGAAAAGAGAATGTGGCTTTAAAAAACACTGATATTTGAGTTATGGTATGCTGAAACAGAAGTCCTCCAATTGCTGTTTAGTATATTTTTCTTTGGACGTCCACAATGAATGCATAATAAACTTAAGTTGAATACTGACTCATCTTTAAGTCTGAACCATAAACATGTTTGAGATGTTGCTGGTAAAAATACTACTGTTCATATAAACCTTTAGTGACAGAGCTGAATTCTACAAGGCTTAAACATGGCCTTGCCTACCTGGGAAGACTGCATACATAGCTACAAAAATAGCTAATTTCATCTACCCTCAAAAGTGGCAGTACATGGGACGTCTTGCCAAGGTACCTGGGATGTCCAGCAATTCATTTATCTCCCAGCACAAAACAGCCACTTCAAATATCCTTACCTGGGCGCCCCCATGGAGGCCGAAACATGAGCATACAAGTTTTACTGGCTCTGGACATGGTGGCACACACCTACAATACCAGCACTTCAGAGGCAGAGGCAGAAGATTTCAGACAAGTTCCAGGTCAGCCTGGTCTACATAGTCAATTTCAGGACAGCTAGGCCTATCAAGACTCTTGTCTCAAAAAAAGGGGGGGAGGGAGGCTGGAAAAAACGGCTCAGCAGTTAAGGCACTTGACTACAAAACCTATGGAACTAGATTCACTCCCCAGTGACAACATAAACCAGATGTACAAAGTGGTGCATGCACCTGGAGTTTGTTTGCAGTGCTTGAGGTCCTGGTGTACCCCTCTACTCATCCGCCCCTCTCCCTTTGCTTATAAATAATTTTTAATAGAAATTTTATTTATTTGAGAGTAAGAGAGAGAAAGATAAAGAGAATGGGCACACCAGGGCCTCCAGCCACTGCAAACTAACTCCAGACACATGCGCTACACCTTGTGCATCTGGCTTTATGTGGGTACTGGGGAATCGAACTTGGGTTCTTCTGCTTTGCAGGCAAATGCTTTAACTGCTGACCCATATCTCCAGCCCCAAATAAAATATTTTTTAAAAATTTACAACCTAATGTTTACTAACGTGAAATTATGTGACTAAGTAATAAGATACATGTTGGTTAAAGAGAACCAAATTCCCAGTCCCCTCTACAGATTAACACATTTCAGTGAATGTCCAGTCAAACATACTCCCACAAAACCACATAGAAACTTTATTATTAAACTGTTCGGTCCTGATTGTGCAAACAGAGAAAATCAGAATATATCAAGAACTAGGATCCACTCAGTTATGGGTAACTGAGAATTTAGTTGTCTTTCCCTAGAGTGCCATTTTCTCCCTACACAAACACTATTTCTCTCTTTAAAAAACAACTCCAGGAGTGGAGAAATAGCTTAGCTGTTAAGGTGCTTGCCTGCAAAGTCTAATGACCTTGGTTCAACTCCCCAGTGCCCATGTAAAGCTGGATGCACAAGGTGGCACATGCATCTGGAGTTGTTTGCAGCAGCTGGAGGCCCTGGTGCTTAATTCTCTCTCTTCTATCTCTCTGATTGCAAATAAATATATATTTCTTTTTAAAAGACAACTCCTATTAGCACCTAATCCGATATCTAATGAAGCACATGTAAGGTTATTTGGGGGGCTGATGTTGAGAAAGTGGGTTCATAAGCATGATGCATAGTTGTTGACATCTTGCTGTTCTACAGAGAGGCTATTATTACATAATACTTCTATTCACTTCCTTTTCCTTTGAAATCAAGGAGGTAAACAACATTCTAAACATGGAAAGGAATAAAGCAAACAGTCTAGTTAGGGTAAGGACATAGTTGTTATTTCTCACAATAACTGGATTGTTAGCTGGATATGATGGGGAGGTAGGCAGTTTAGGGGTGCCAAAACCCCTAAGTTAATCGCTTTCTCCTTGACTAAGTGAGAGAATGTTCTTGGGCCTGTAGGGGAAGATCTAGGTCATTACACTTTACTACAGGGCAGATAGTTCAAAGGGTCTGCCTCTCCTTATCTCTGCCCCTTTAGGAAATCCTTCTATTCCCTTCCTAGAGAGTTAATATTTCTGGGAAGATTGCCCTTTTCCAGGTCTCCAGATACATGACATTAGGATAAACTGGCTAACCCAGCTATCATCCATGGAGCTCACATAAAAATTCCCAACCTGAGTATCCAAGGTGGGCTTCTCACCCCCTCTTGTGGTCCTGGGCAAAAGCTCTGCCTTCTTTCCTTCCTTCTCTCAAGCTCGGGCTACCCAAACCCTATCTTGTCTCCCTGGGTAAGAGCTAAATCTGTCTTCCTTTCCTTGAGCCCTCCTTCTCTTAAAGCTCTCCCTCATTAAAGATCTAAAATCTCTCTCTGAACCTTATCCTCTTGTCTATGGATTCCATTCTTCAAATTCACAAGACAATCCAGAGACAC
Source organism: Zapus hudsonius (assembly GCA_004024765.1). Taxonomy (NCBI): domain Eukaryota; kingdom Metazoa; phylum Chordata; class Mammalia; order Rodentia; family Dipodidae; genus Zapus; species Zapus hudsonius. Next base: position 48,338 of record PVHP010009251.1, read on the forward strand.
ACCCAAATTATTGGTGCATTGGCAAGGAACCCCAAACGTCCTGTATGGGTGGTGCAAGCCTATGATCTCAGCATTTCTGAGGAGACAGGAGAGCTCAAGGTCATCTTCAGCTGTACATTAAGTTCAAGGCCAGCCTGGGCCATGTGAGACCCTATCTGAAAAAACCCAAACCAAGAACAAAAGTCAAAACCAAAAATGCCAAAATAATTCTTTTTTTGTTTGTTTGTTTTTTTGAGGCAGGGTCTCGCTCTAGTCCAGGCTGACCTGGAATTCACTCTGTAGTCTCAGGGTGGCCTTTAACTCACAACGATCCTCCTACCTCTGCCTCCCGAGTGCTGGGATTAAAGGCGTGCGCCACCACGCCCGGCTCAAAATAATTTAATTCTTGCTAAAATATAATTATATAATCAGAGCACCTTCAAAGAATTTTAAAACTGAAAGGGGCCTTACAGACCATCTGGTCCTACCCTCTCATCTTACCGAAACAACAACAGCAACAACAAAAAAGCCTTAAAATTTAAAAATCAAGCTGTTATATAAGGGCTGGGACTTTTGATGCAGTAAATTAACACTTTTCTTTGGTATTTATATACATAAAACAGTTTCCCAAGGTCCAAAGATACACACACAAAAATAAACAGGTAGCTCCCTATAACAAAATATGTCTCTTCAGATCCTATAATTTATTTATTTTTGTTGTTGTTGTTTTTATGCCTCTAAGAGCTTTGTGCCTACCAGGATAGATTTGGGAAGGTGAAAATAGGAAAATACAAAAGAAAAAAATGCAAGCTAGTTGAAATAGCTGCCGGAATTGCTTGATAGATTGAAGCCATAATAGAACAGTGGAGCTGATTCCAGAGCATTCTCCTTCTGCAGAAAAAAACAGCAGAAGATGGGAGCAGTGTAAAAGTATTGGAATGCATGTTATATAAGATAGCTGACTAGAGTGATCAGAATTTGTGGGCAAATAATAGTATAACCTACATTTTAAAACCAGATGATACCAGAGGCAGGTGGTCCTCAAACACATTATTAAAAAAATATAGGTCTATGGATATTATGTTCTAGGAAAGTTGAAAAGTATTAAAATATTTTATATTTAGGAGTTCTGGGCCATAACTAATCTAGCTTGGTCCTCTCAACCAAAGGAAATGCCCCAGGCAAAACACATTAATGCTAATTTTGTTCCCAACCCAGGCAGTCAGACAAGGTGGTTGCCTCACAGTCTTGCCCAAAGGAACCAAGGAACATTATGTAATCACACTCCCCAAGCTCTAAGATGAGATCAGAAGTTCTCTCACAAATGTCTGTCATTAAGGTTTTTCTTTATCCTTTCTACTTCTATTGTAGGGAAATACTGTCACCCACTGAGAAGTCTTACAGCTAATAGTTGGAAAAAATTATTTTTGTATTTACAAGTTCATCTGTGATTTCTGTGTGTCTACAAAGAGACACCCCCACACACACACAGCTTTTCTTTGGCTATAGGGATCTGAGAAAGTAAGAAATGTAGAAGTAGAGAGCTCTAAATGAATATTGTTTGTGGCAACTCTAAACATAAAATAAAATTATGGTGAATGTGGGAGACATGCTATGAATGTGGAAACAAGACTAATAGTTCATAAATTAACTAAAATAGTCATTTTAAGAGCTGCTCACAAATGTAATACTGACATCTTGTCCAGTGTCAACTCTTCACTGAGGTGGAATAGTAAGGCTTCATGGAAAGACATCATCTGATGCTTTGTCTTTTTAAAAGGGAGATGTAATTTTTTGAATTAAAAATTTATACGTATATATTAACAGCATATATTTTTATATATATCAAGATGGGCATGGTGGTACACAACTGTAATCCTAGTGCTTGAGAGGTAGAGGCAGTTAGATCAGGAGTTCAAGGCCAGCCTGGGGAACATGAGACCATTCCCTACATAAAGAACAAGTGTAATTGAGGTAACTGACTAGTACTTGACTATCACATCTATTTTAGATACAATGTAGATGATATAACAAAGTTAAAATAATGGCTTTATGGGCTAGAGAGATGGCTGAGCAGTTAAGGCACTTGCCTCCAGTGCCTAAGGCCCTGAGTTCAATTCCCCAGGACCCACATAAGCCAGACCCACAAGGTGGTGGCCTTGGTTCTCTCTCTCTCTCTCTCTCTCTCTCTCTCTCTCTCTCTCTCTCTCTCATTGAAAATGAATAAATAAAATATTAAAAAAAAAGAAATTGTAAACTTAAATAAATCCTTCCTGGAGTTAAAAAAAATAATGGCTTTATTTATGCATTCTAAACATTTTCTTTTAACATCAAGAGTGTATGCAAATGGGTTTAGGTAGGAATAAATAACCCTCAAAACAAAACAAAAAAATTTTTTAATCCTTTTAGGGAATTGGCTCACTGTTGCTATTTGAAGGAAAGGCAGTCATTTAAAAATCAACCTTGTTTTTAACTGCAGCGTTTCCAGAAAATAAGTAAGCATATCCGGATTATCATTACAGTCTCAAAAACTTTATTTAACGACCAGCTTTCCAGTAGTTTTT
>PVHP010009252.1:0-49866 GCA_004024765.1 Zapus hudsonius
CCCAGCCCATGCGTGCCTGCCCGCTGGACAACCCCCCTCCCTGGTCTCCTGGCCCACTCAGCTGCAGGCCTCCTTCGGGTCCGCCCCTGCTAAAGTCCATCAGCTGCCACTTGCCAGCAGCTGGAAAGCTTTCCAGAGACACCCGCCCACGGCCCCCAGCCTCAGCAGTCCTCCCTCTGCACCCCTGTCCCCCCAGCCCCAGGCACGCAGGACTTGGCTTGGGAACCAGGACGGGGCTCCATTGGCTGGAATGGGGTCCCATGCTGCAGGAACTTGTGGGTGAAGCCCCTCGCTGATCTGCCTTGCCCTGGCCAGAGTCGAGAACACATAGCTCTGGGCACCAACGGAGGGTTCCAGAAAACTCCATTCAGAATGTGACCTGGGAGGCTGTCCTCTTGCAAAGTAACACATAGTTGCTACCAACCATCTCTCCCTGTGTTTTGGGATCTTTTCGGCTTATTTTTGTTGTTGTTGAGAACTGTAGGTACTATTATGTTAATAACCGTATTTGAAGCTTAGGCAAATTGGGAATTTTCCCTGAAATGCACAGACAAGTGGAGAGCCGGGTGTGTGGTATTCTGGATTCCAGTTGCCCCATTGGAATTTCTGCGCTGTCGCTTGCAAAGACTTTTAGTGAAGTAATCTCTGCACATCAGTTTACCCTTCGATTAACCGAGGGCGATAGTGTAAGGGATGGGTGTGTAAGGGTTAAATGATAGTCCATGTAAGAAGCCCAGTTCAGCATGCTTGACACATGAGTTGGGTGTCCCTCACACAGCCTCCAGGAGCCAGCTTCAAGGAAGGGGTTAACCAGACACATCTCTGCGTGGAGCCCCAAGGCAACCTTGGTCCAGCTCCCAGCCCCCACATCTCCTTTCACACTATCAGAAATTTGGCTGCCCTACACCAAAGGATAAAATAAGATCAGAGAAACAAACAGAATACTGAGGAGAAATGAAATGAAATCACAAACCCAGAAGCACACCCCAAAGGAAAAGAGTGCAGTTTCAGAGTTCTTGAAACAGGCGTCCTTGGTCACTCCACGCGGCCATGTATCGGTACTGCCTGCAGCCTTGAACACAAGTTCCTTTCCTCAGAGGGTAGAGGTGAAGACAAAGATGCACAGACAGTAAAGTTACCAAGAACAAGTAACTAGATGTCTAAGCCACACCCTCCAAGGTTCAGGGGAGCCCAGGGAAGAGGGGAAGGAAAGAATGTAAAAGCAGGAGAATGAGATGGGAAACTGCCGAATGCCATGTTCTGGATTCCACAAGTCCCCTGGACTCCTAGCAGATGAGGCTCCCTACACATGGCTGAACATCTCACCCTAGACACAGTCAGGGCCCCCAGACTTCTCAGAGCAAATAGTGGAAACAGAGGATCACTGGGAGAAAGGGGGTCACGTCCCTTAGTGGTGTGGCCACTGGAGGATTGCCCACTCTCCTCAAAATCACCTCTAGCCCATGACTAATTATGCAAGCATTCCCTAGTTTAAATCAGTGTGTGGGGGGAGGCATGGAAGTAAGAAAGGGATCTAAAGGGAAGAAGGGTTATAGTGGGAGGAGAAGGGAGGAAGAGAGTGAAACCAGAGGCATTGTATATATGGATGAAAATGTCAACAGTAAATCAGATTTCAAAGGTGTCCTTAAGCCCAGGTAACAAGTCTCTTGTTCTGCTCAGAGATGGAAAAGTGTTTGCACAGCAAATACAAAACCACTAAGTAATAAAATCAAGTCTGAGCATCCAGTTGGCCCCTGCCTTGAGACTGGAATACTCTAGAATAGATAAGTACTTCCCTGCCCCAACATCCAGGAAGAGGTGACAGCAATGACCACTGGGAGCATTCCCAACTTTGTGAAAAATGTACAGATTTTCTCAGCCCAGCTATAGAGAATTACCCAGTAAGGATTGGAGAAAGATGAGGCAGGACAGAAACACAGAGAGAGATTGGTCATTTTAGAGTCCTAGTCATGACAAACAGATTGAGACATATCCTTGTGGAAGAGACTTCAGTGGTGTACTCCGCCTCTCTAGGCCACTGACTGAGGATCCAGGAAAAACTTAAGTTGATTTATTTGCTATTCGAATAGCAAATAAATTTCATTCAGCATTGCAGTGCCCACAGTGTGAGGCCACTGGGGAGCAGGATCATGCCCAGCAGCTCACTTGTTCGTGTTCAGCTCAGGAGGACCACTGAGGAAACCAGCTGGAGGGCAGGAATTTCTTTTTGGTTCAACAGAATTGACAAGGATTTAATTTGGCTCTGAGAAGTGAGATCAGCCCATTCGTTGGCTTTGGCCAGCACCCCTGAAGGGCTCATCTGCTCTGCTCCTGGTTGCAAAGATGGCAAGCCTGGAGAGGGGTTTTGTTTTGTTTTTAACAGAAATGAGTAAGGCTCCTTAAATAGCACAGCCCGTGTGCTTTGATCACTGGTGCAACAGGTTTCTTTCTCTGACATCCTGTCAACCGCTTGGGAAGTCATTTCTGCCTGCTCACCATACTAACCACTTTTGCTGACACCCGTGAAAATGATAAGCAGTCTTAGATGAGGAAAGGACCCTTCAGTTTAATTTGAACCAGTTCTTGTCATTCAAAAACATGCATTTATTTCCAGAAACATTCCCAAATGTGCAATATCAAACCCAAAGGAATGAGGTGCAACGGGGGAAGAAGGTCCAGGACAGAAATCATGTCCAGGCCATGCACTGGTGTTGGCATCCAGCTCTGCCAGCCTCTGGAGGCCGAGGCTAGAGAATGGAGAGTTTGAGGTAAGCCTGGGTTTATAGTAAAACTGTCTCTGAAAAAAAAAAGATAATAGAGGAGAAAGAAAAGGAAGGAAAAGAGAGAAAGAAAAATTGAAAAAGAAGAGAAACTGGTACTCAGGTAAGCAGGTGGACAACAGTATTCCCACCAGGTTTGTCTAGAAGGTGTGCTCTTTGCGCTCTGCCGCCCCTCACATTTGTGTGCCGCAAGGAGCAAAACAAGCAGTTCACCACCTTGACATGGAGGGTTACTTTAGAGTCTCCTTTTACAGAGAGGAAAACTGGGGCTCGGAGATGGCTCGCAGAGTCAGCATGCTCTAGGAGAGCACTGGGCCCCCTGCTGTGACCTCTGTCACCAGTGTTGCCCCAGTTTCCTTTCTGCCAAGCAGAGTGATGGGTCAGATAACCTCTTGTGCCCAGAAACTCAAGTATCCACGATCCTAGCAATCCCACAGTGCTCTGTGTAGATGAGAAAGCTAGCAGTGCATGCAGCCGGTCCTAGTGGGGGACTGCATGTGTTCACACCTCTCGGTGTCTCAATTTCTTAGTGGTTATGACACTGCTTCTGGGGTGCCATTAGCATTCCCACTGGAAATGGAACCACCAAGTTGCTAATAGCACCCTGGGGGTTGACATCACACACTATCTGCCTTTGATGAATTTTTTTACAACTCGTGTTTGTTTATTAAAATATCAACCATTTTTTAAAACAAAACAGAGAACTCTAGACCAGCGTCTATGTAGAGGCAGAAAGTGGGCAGAGAGCACACCAGAAATAAGTCAGCTCACATGGGTATGAGCTCCACTGAGCTCATAAACCTGTCTGGCTGCCCACAGGAAGCTTCTCTTTACTAATTCAGCCCATAGCTGAATTCAAGCAGCTGCTGGATCCAGATGTAGGTGGAAGCCCCAAAGATGGGAGAAGGAAACATTGGGGCCCTGCGCACAGGCATAGGCAAGACGGTAGGTGGGGAATGGCAGTCTGGGTTGGAATCTGTCATTGAGGTCCTGTGATCTGTGTCATTGTTCCATCTTTCTGAGCTTTAGCGACCTCACCTTTAAGAGGGGTGGCACATCCAGAGATTTGAGCGCAAGGAAGATCCTTGGCAGTAGTCCCAGGAAGCCCTGGACAAAGAGCAGTGAACTGGGACCAAGGAATAAGGGGAGCTGGTGAGGAGAACTGTCATCAGGCAGGTTACCACTGTGTGCTGCAGGAGCTCAGTCCTGTTTGGGGTTCAGGGAGACATGATGGCCCTGCCTGAGGCATAAAGAATGGTTTTATGTTCTCTAACTTGCCTCATCATTGCCAGAGATGCTATTGGGAAATCCACGTCTTAGCATTTCTGGCCATCCTCATGCACGGGCTGAGAATTGCTGCAGGAATCAAATAGATTTAAGATGTGGAGAAAACAATGGTGGTTAAGTCAGTAGTTTCCCTATTGCAATTTAAGATGGTTAAGGCTCAGAAAGATTAAGTAACTTGCCTCAGGTTATATAATTTAGGAGTGTTAAAACCGAGATTTGAACCTAGGCTTTCTAGTATGTATAGTTATTAGGCTACACTGGCTGCCTGGGTAAAATTTAAAAGAAGGAGGAGGAGGAGGAGGAGGAGGGAGGAGAGGGAGGGGGAAGAGGAAGAAGGAGAAAAAGGAGGAAGGGAGGAGGAAGATGAGGGGGAGGAGGGCAGAGGGAGTAGGAGCGAGGAGGAGAGGGGAGGAGGAGGGAGGATGGGGGAGGAGCTCTCATTTGTGGCTAAACAGGTCCAGGTTTACTGATCTTTCATTGCTCTGATGAGGTTGTCCTATAAGCAAGGCTGGCTCTTGGTGTCATGATTCCAGAAACATCTTTTGTCAGCATAATAAAGAAGAGCAGATCCAAGCTAGCAATTTACAATAAACAATGGCTATCTATGCCAGGAGTGACAGACCTTGAGCTTTTAGGAACAGTGTAGTCGTGTTACTTTGAAGTGAGTCTATATCAGACATTGCCTGAGAAACACGGACTTGGCAAACAGGAGTTAGAAAACTTACTTGTGACGCCAGGAGGCTCCGATCCAGCTGCTGCAGGACAGTGATATCAGAAGGGACCTATGCACCTGCTCACCTGGGTGTTCACGTCCCCTGGGAAGATGAGAAGAAGCAGCTGCTCACCCCAGACACCCTAACAACAGACCAAAGTAACAATTCCACCCAAGTCCCACTTGGTGAAGCGAAGAGTTTACTGGGACTTCCAGTACTATGAGGGTGTTTGCTTGCAGAAGTGTGAACCACCTGGAGGGACTCTGTTGCAGACCTCGTCAGCATCTTGGGTTTCAGAGAACACTTATCTCAACAAGACTGGCAGGTCTGGTGCAGGCACATAGTAGGTGCGTGATGAATGTCCATTAAACCAGCATCTGCCCCATGATAGGAGCTCGGAGTCTAAGGGTAAAGAAAGATTTGGGTAGAAAGTCTAGACACTACAAACTGAAAGAGAGGTGAAAGTGAAGTGACACCAGGGTGTGGAAGGCAGTGTGTTGTCAGAGATTCAAAAGAAGACTCCACGAAGGGGGAAGAATAAAAAAAGAAAAACTGGCTACCTCTGTGCAGTACATACCCCCTACCCTATGGACAGATCCAGTATGCACACCGAGGAGGTACCCCAGTGGGTAGGGGGCAGAGAGGAGGGAAACGGGGACCCCGTCACAAGATATTTGATCATACAATGTATAAACTTATTATAGATAGATGGATAGATAGATAGATAGATAGATATGGATATATGACTCTGGGCAAAAGGGTAGGGACTGTTATTCGCAGCAGGCAACAGTGACTCCTGTGAGGTTTTAGCAGGAATTCCCTGGGTGTAGGAGGTGGAAGTGGGGTGAGGGGCTGAGACGAGTCCCTGTGCCCACGCAGCCCTTGGCTTTCTCACATCCCCGTCACTAGCAGCGCTCCCTCAGCTGGATTCCTCTGCATACATACTGCATAAAGTGACACGTGGATTATCCTGAGAGAGTTGGGATATTGCCCCACAAGCACTTGGAACCTGGAAAATTAGAGGCTTAAAGCGAGGAGAGGTCACACTCGTGATTTAGGAAGTGCTCTGAATGGACTGGCAAAGAATGCGGGAGAGAGCTGGGAGGCTGCAGCTGACCACATCCAGGACTAGAGAGACCCCAAGACAGGAGATGGAGGACCAAGCGTGGCTTCAGAGATCCCCAGAGGTGGATTGGACAGGATGTTGTAACCAGCAGGGCATGGGAGAAGAGGATGAGGATAGCACCATTGCCAGATCCTGGAGCCAGAAAGGGTGTTGTTTTTGAGATTTTTTAGTTTAAGATTTGGGGTCACATATATGGAGCAAGAGGTTGGTTTTGGGAAATTAAAGTGTGAAGAGGACCATGATCAAAATGAGAATCCTGGTGCCTTAGAGACAGGAAGAAAGTTGCCAGGAATGAGGGGGGAGATAAGCAGATGATCGATGATCCTTTGGTCTTTCTCTTTTCTGCTAAGTAAGAGGCGGCAGGGTCTGCAAAGACCAGGTCCTGTGAGGGGGCAGCTGCCTGTGGAGAGTGGGTGAAGGAGTTCATGGGGACACAGACGAGGGCTGCCAAGTACAGATCGTTTTCTCCTGCCTGACAGCTGCAGTCAGCCAGGGGAGCAGATGGGGAAATGAGGTAACATTCTCTCAGCACAGAGCGAAGCAGGTACTGCTAGAGACAGAATCTATTCTCCTGAAGCATCTGGAGTGAGTTGCCCATGGGAGCAACCTGGATGCCCTCCGGGTGACAGCCATGGCGGGCCTCCTTGTGCCTTCCTGTTTAGGAGCTCAAATGACCCGCATGTCAAATGTCTATGACATACTGTACTTTAAGCGACTTTCAATGCAGTCTCACCACCACACCCCCAGAATCACCTCACAACCCAGAGGCTAATGGAGCTGAGCTCTCTCCTTAGCCAGCCTTGCGACCTTTGACCCTGAGGGTGCTCAGATCTGGAGCAGAATGGGGTGGGAGGTTAAGCCTAAGCCCAGAACTTCCAGCTGCTGACCTCTGAACTCAAGATAAAGAAACCACCATCAAGGCAGGTGGTTTACCAACTCTGGATTTCCAGGCAGCTAAGCACCTCCCCAAACCACATCACCCTCACCCAAGAGAAAGAGAGAAAAGAGCACAGTTACCTTGGGGACACTGGACTCGGAGACAGTTTGGGTGACTTGAAGAAACTATAAACAAAAGTTTCTCTGAAAACAGCCCCATGTCCTTCCCTGTTGAGTTATAAAGCACAATGGGTGTGTCCATCTATGAGATCACTACTCAATAATAAAAAAGAACTATTGATATATGCCACAAGAGAGATGGAGATCAAAAGAATTATGTATGAAAGCGGAAACCTGGCTAATTCCTTTGCTGTTCATAACCCCCTACCCCAGGGATTAATCCAGTACGCCCACAAGGAGGGTCCCCAGTGGGATGGGGACAGGGAGGAGGGTAATGGGGCTACCGTCATAAGGTTTGCTCATATAATGTATGTAATTATGTATAATAAAAGAAAAATGTTTTGTTAAAAGTATTATGTATGTGAAAGAAGCCAGGCACAGATTCCACTTGAGGGACATTTCAAAAAAGAGACTGTGGTACCAGAGCAGCAGGGTGTGTGTGTGTGTGTGTGTGTGTGTGTGTGTGTGTGTGTGTGTGTGTGTTGGGCATGAAAGAATCTGCCTGGAGGATGACATTGTTCAATCTTGATTATTTCCATGCCTGCCTAACTGTATGTTAGTCAAAAGTCATCAAACCAAGCACACTTTAAATGAAGGGAATTTTTAAGCTGGGTGTCGTGGCTCATGCCTTTAATCCCAGCACTCTGGAGGCTGAGGTAGGAAGATCGCTGGGACTTCAAGAGCAGCCTGGGCTGGAGTGAAACCCTGTCTCAAGAAAACAAACAAAAGGTGAATTCTATGGTTTGTCAATGACATCTTAGTAAAACTAATCCCCACCCAGGCAAAGCAGTCAGTCATGTCCTCTCTCCTTGGGCTCCTAAAGCTGAGACCATGATGGCCCCGTCCCCATCCGCCCTCTCTAACAGGCAGAGCACATCCTCTAGGAGGTCGTTTCCGAACAAACTGCCCTTGTGGGAGGTAAAACATCCCACCCCACATGGGCGCTATTTCACTTTATTTTTATTGTATCTTAAATTGGTTATTTACTCTTCAGACCTTTGTTAGTCTGCATGGAATGGCTCTGAAAAGCTGTCCTTTTGTACAAAGAAATCTATATTTTCCTACATCCCTAAAGTAAATAGCAAATGCAGATAGTGGCTTTTCTCTTCTGTTGTCTCCCATTCCTGGCTAAGGAAAATCTTTCCACAGGAAGATGAGCTGATGGGTCTTACATTTGACCCCCCACAGGTTACTCAGGTGGCTGTTACCTAGGAGACCTCACCTGCCTAACACAACACTTGCTTACAGCACACATCCTTCCCACGCCTTCCATAGACTGTGCCTCCCCCTTCCCCCCTCCCCTCCTTCCTCCCCCCCCAAACCCAAGCCCACATCCCTTTAAGCCCTATCTGTCAACTGCTTTTCCTACTTTGAGCCTAATATTATGCCTTAGTCATATATTAAAATTTCTGTCTTTTTCCTATTATCTATTTTCGTTTTATTTCGCAGACTAAAATGATCAAATCTTCAGAGGTTAAAAAATAAGCTTAAAACTTTGTTAAATACTTTCTGTTTCCTCTGAACTCAGTAGGTGTGTGTGAGAGAGACTTAGATTTAGATTTAGACAGGAAAAACAAGATGTTTCATGCTGTGGTTTGTGAGATGTAGCCGCCTCGTGAATAATCAAGGCAAGAGAGGGCTCCTCTTCCCCATCACAGACTGACAGAAACTGCCTTGACAAGTCTGAGTGAATGTCAGCTTCTGATACTCTATAGAGTTTTCTTCCCACATAGATAACTCTCTAGTAACCAGAGTTCTATGAATATTGGAGTTCTGTTTAAATTTTAAGTGTGCTTTTGGTTTCTCGAGGTAGACTCTCGCTCTAGCCCAGGCTCACCTGGAATTCACTATGTAGTCTCAACATGGCCTCAAACTCACAGCAATCCTCCTACCTTTGCCCCCTGAGTGCTGGGATTAAAGGTGTGTGCCACGACATCAGGCCTAAGTGTGTAGTTTTTGAAAGAATCCCACAAGTAATCATTCTAAAGCAAACATTTTCTCCCAAATCTGTTTTACAATATTGAACTAGTTTTCATAGATTATAGTTGCGGAAAAGAGGAGAACCCTGAACAGTAAGCCACCAAGCCTCCCTTTTGATGGAAGAAAGATCTACGACGTTTCACTTTGGACTTTTCACAATGGAGAACTAGAACACAGAGGGCGAAGGGCAGGAGGTGATGGGAAACACTGAACAGGTGCATGTTGACTGGTCTTCCGGTGCACACTCACACACGGCTCCCCCCACCCCAGCACTCCAAGTCCCACTTGCATTTGCTAACGTTTCGAGAAATCACAGCACGCAAATACAATGACAGTGTCTTTTATACTTGTGGCAACAATGAGGGAAACTGTTGGTCTTAAAATGGTCATATCAATTTTTTGGCATGAACACCTGTTACATCAAAGGGCTCCTCTTGAGTAAGGGGAGAAGGGGGCTAGGAAGACTAGTAATTTTCCCTAAAGTCACTTAGCCTGTGTGTGGCTCAGGCTATTCACATGCCAAATAGGAACAGTAAGGAAACTATCTTCCTTTTTTCCTTTTCCACATAATCATGACAGTCAAACATGTCAAAAGCGTTATAAACCCTGAAACAAAGGGCTGTAAGACACTGAGGAGGGCAGGGACGTGTGAGTCCCTCACAACTACAAGAAACCCAAGCTGTAGAGGGGTCCCCAAAAGCTTGTCAGTGACTAGTTTATAATCACTTCACAGGCAGCTCAGCTCTCCTTGGGGCTGTTTCTTCTTTCACCCTGCTTCTGCTCATAAGAACACAATCGAAAGATCTAATAGTGTACTTAGTATAAGTCCTGGATCACCAGCCTGGCCAGGTTTACTGTGTTCTGGAGCCAACCATCCAGTATTAAGAAACCATGAAGGTCAGCACTCCCTCCAGAACTGCTATTGTGCTGGCCCCACGGTTCAGTGCACAAGCTAATGTGGCCTGTTCAGGCTGCGGGGTGTGAACAATAGGAACAAATCTGCCTGCAGTGCATTTTGCTCCCAAGGGGCAAAATGCTGGCAGGACTTCCCTGAAAGTTCACCAATTCCAGAACCACTGGACCAGGGTGTTGAGGCCCTATGGCTACTGACTCACAAACGTGATCCGTGTGCTAGAGAAATGGGACCAACGTGGAAAGAACTGAGATGATTAGCCAAGATGAGGTCAAAGGGACGGCAGAGCCTGGCCACATGAGAGGGAGATGACCTTCCCCTTTCTATGCAAACAGCCAGCCCACCTTTCAGTGGCCTGGAGTGCTCTGATCTCTCCTGCCCCTTGTCTCCAGCAAGAATCCCATGAAGTCACTCGTAGACACCTAAGCCATTGGTCTAAAGCAGGCAGGGGTTGGAGAGCCTCCAGTCCATTGATTGCCAATATACTCACCACCAAGGACTCCTTGGGCCTCCTCCTGCAGGGAGCTTGTATTTGGAAGCTTTAAGAATCGTTGCCTGTTTTCAGTGTCTGCTCCTCTGAATCAACCAAGAATGCTTTCCTTATTCTCTCATCTATACCAAAACTTCTTGGAAGTAGACATAATTATGTCAGTTTTATGTGTGAGAAGGCTATGACTAAGAGGTGTGTTTTTCCCAAATCCTACAAGTGGAAGTCAGGAAAGCTAGAATTCAACTTAGGTGCATGTGGCGTCAAGGCTTCACAGGCTGCCAGCAGTTAAAAAGAAATAGCTCATGCCAGCAATTGTCTTCATAGGCATGTACCTCAAAGAAATGCAACTATGTGTCCATGTAAAAATTCATTCATGGGTATCCAGAGACATTGCCCACCTCAGTAACAACATGCAAAGGGCGGTGGAATCGGGTTAACTTCTAGGCTACTCACAACCCCTTACCCCATGGACTGATCCAGACTGCCCACAGAGGAGGATATCCAACTGACCGGGGACAGGGAAGAGGGAAATAGGGGAACTGGAGACATCAACACATTATTTCCTTATTAAGTGTATCTAATTACGGATAATAAAAAATTCATGCATGGGGCTAGAGAGATGGCTCAGCAGTTAAGGTATTTGCCTGTGATGCCTAAAGGTCTGGGTTCAATTCCCCAGTACCCGCGTAAAGCCAGATGCACAAAGTGGTGAATGCATATGGATTTGTTCACAGTGGCTGGAGTCCCTAGCACGTCCATTCTCCCTCCTTCTCTCTCTCTCTCTTTCTCTCTCTCTCTCTCCTTGCAAATACATAAGACAAATTTCAAAAACTTATGCATGGCTCTTTATGTTAGCATTATTCATAATAGTCAAAAGTGGAACAACTCAAATGTCCGTCAACCAATGAATGGATTAATTATGGAATATTTCCTTCCAGTGGAATATCATTTGGCCATAGAAAGGAATGAAACAGTGTCACATGCTAGATGACGTCAGTCACGAAAGGCCCCATGTCTATGAAATGTCGACAAGCAAGTGTATAGATATAAAAGTAAACAGTGGCTGGTCAGGAATAGGGGCTGAAGAGAAAGATCAGCAGTGATCCCTAAAGAGTTTACAGTTGTTGTCTGAGGTGTTGAAAATGTTCTAAATTTGTCTATAGTGATGGTTGCATATAACAAAGATTGCAAGAAATACCAGTGAATTTAATACTTAAAACAAGTAGGCATGGTGGACACACGCCTTTAATCCCAGCACTCGGAAGGCAGAAATAGGAAGATTGCTGTGAGTTTGAGGCTAGCCTGGGACTACAGAGTGAGTTCCAGGTCAGCCTGGACTAGAGGGAGACCCTGCCTGAAAAACAAACAAGCAAAACAAGTAGATCTGTGACGTGTGATTATATCTTGTGGGGGGGGAGTGCATGCATGCCACAGCACACATGTGGACACCCTCACTTTCCACCTTGTTTTGAGGTTGTGTCTCTCGGTTAGTTGTCTACCACTGTGTTTACCAGCCTAGCTGGCCGCAAGCTTCCAGGTGATTCTCCTGTCTCTACCTCCCCCCTTACCCTAGGCATGGTGGGATTACAGGTGCTGCATTATTACATGGATCCTGGGGATCCAAACTCAGGGGCTCAGTGTTGTGTGGCAAGTGCTTTATCCACTGAGCCATTTCCCCAACCCACAAAGTACCTCATTATAAGTGGATTAAAGAAGAGGTAGCCAATGCTGTCTGGAAAATGCACTGCGATTATGTCTCTTGAAGACAGAGGCAGTTCTTACGTGGTACAGTGAAAAGAACCAGCCACCATGGACCAGTTATTTAATCCTGTGTGATCCATTCATCTGTAAACCAAGCAAAGGCTCATCTGTGACAGTGTGTGGCAAGTCCCCAACCCTTCTCAATTTGAAGCTGCCTAAGAGATAATTAGAGGTGGCAGGTGTCTGCAGATAGATTCACTTCTACTTCCGTCACACTCATGACACAAGGTGGGTCTCTCCTGTGCCTTCCAGAAGCTGGTCAGCCACAAGGCTGGAAGGAGAGCTTGGTCGTTTGCTGGGAGACCCCAGATAAAAGGAACTACGTGAGTTCTAGGGACAACCTTGCCGACTTTGAACGTGCAGGAAGCTAGAACCAGAGCAGAGACTTATGGGAGAGCTAAGACAAGGCCAAACTCAATAGCACTTAAAATATGGCTCCTTTTCAAGGCAGTGGGATGGACGAGATGGTTTTGACATTTTTTTCCCAACTACGAAGCAGCTGCCAAAAAAAATGCAGACACATTTTTAAAAACAACTGGGGATAGAAGGCGGTATTAAGAAGTCTAGTCACATAAAACTTAAAACAACACCAAAAGCCCAAACAGTTTGGTCATACAGGTACTTTAGTACTGGGAAATAGTAACCAGTGGACTCGAGGCCAGGGGACCCTCACGATGGCTTCCCTGCAGTAAAATGTGTGTGTATTCCAAAGTCACTGCTCGAGTGCCTCGGAGGCTACTCACTGATATGAGCAAAATGGAGAAAATGTTTTCCACTCAGCACATTCCTAGCTGAGGTATACTGTGTTAACCTCATGCCATGTTTTCTGCACTGCTTTGCTTTCTGTTGATTTTGCTGTATAAAATGGTCCCAAGATGTAGTGCTGACATCCCAAGATGTAGTACCCCTAAGTATGAGGAGGCCACGTTTAGGCCTTCACAGAGAAAGTGTGTGTGTTAAGGAATCTTCAGGCATGAGCTGTCAGTGACTCAACAGCACACTGAGTGTCTTTAAGCTGATGCATACAAGGACAAAGTTGTGACCAGACACTCACAGGAACCTAATCTTGTATTTCCTTGGGGAACAACAATCCTCAAGGAAATGGTATTCACCATTCAGTGTTTGGGGTTGACTGTACATGCTGCTTTTATATATTTATTTCTTGATGCCCACAAAGCATCTTTGTCTTTATAGATGAGAAAATGGAGGTTATCCATGCTAGATTATGTGGCTAAGAGCTAACATGTGTTAGTGGTAGGATTTGAGTCCACTCCCAGAGAGCCAGGGGACTCTGTAGCAGTGGCACTGGATGGCTGGTTCTTAGGAAAACTAGCAGCATTCATATTAGGGTTGGTTAATGAGCATCATGGAAACCAGGCTTAGCTTAAAAACTGTAAATCCAAGAAAGGAGGTGGGAAGAACCGAACGTAATCCTCAGAGGTAGTCTGCACTGGTCAGACTGTGTGATACAGTGGGGATGAAGTCAAAGGCAGTTGGCACAGAAGCAAGGCCTCAGGACAGGGAGGAGCTGCGAACCAACATACCCCGAGAACAGTGGAAGGAGAAGCTCAGCTTGGTCATAAGGTTCTGAAGGAAAACAGAAGAAACCTTTCCATTCCTACAGAACTGTATCTTGTGGATGAAGAGCTCAGTGGGACAGACCTAGGACAGCGGACTGGAAGAGAGACAGACACTGGCTCACGGTAAGGAGCAGTTTGTGGTATTCAGATCTCTAATATAAGCCAAGATTGGAAACCAGAAGTCCACAGGTGGCAGACACATTTTGTTAGCATGCCATATTTTCTGAAAGCAATGTGTTTGGATGTTCTCAGGTGGGCGCTGTGGCCTTGTTCCCACAGCACGCACTGTCCCGTGTGCTTTTAGCACTACATAACTCGTGTGTAACTTGTCTTGTTCTAGTAGCAAGGTGGCCGGATTTAGCAAATACACTTACACTTGAATTTTAGACAAATGATAATTTTCAAGTATGTCTTATGCAAAACTTAGGATCAACTTATACTATGTCTGTGTTTATAACCCAATTGGGATTTGTGAATGCTGTCCCATATTTAATCTGGAAGTTCTGCCCTGGAGGCTTGACATGGGAGCCCTTATGCTGCACTGTGAGGAAGCAGGCTCTATATTCCAGAAGTATTTAGATAGAAGGCGGGTAAGATGATTTGGCCTTATTTTCTAAGAGTCCTTTATTTCCGAACAACCAAACAATAGAAGGTAGGAGTGAACTTAGAATACCAACCTCTTCATTCGAAGTACAGGTGGGACAGTAGCCTTTTGCTCTAATGGTAGAACGTTCTACCAAAAAGTTGGAATTATTAACAGAGGCAACAAAAGTGGTTTTGACATCTCATCTAAGGTGTTAGTAAACTTCTCGAGTGGAAGCTCGTTGGGAGAATGAAGGCAGTGTCTTTCTGAATTAGCAGGATGCAACACCCAAAACGATCATTGTTTTTATTTTCAAGATCCATCTTCTCTTCCGGAGGTTGTGGTTAGTCATACTGACACTTGTTTTCCTGTCTTGCTGCCAAAACTGCTTTTCTGCTAGTTTTGAACAGACTGTGATGAGGTCCCAAGGAAATGGTGATAGTTGATCTGAGAGAAGAGACTGGCAGTGACTCACTGCTATTGCTGCCTCAGTTTCCCCAGGGGGAAAAAACGAGTCACACCCAGAAATTGACAGTAATCTCCAACACTCAGCTTTTAGTCTCCTCTCTGGCCCCGGGAGCATTCTCATGTGTTCAATGAGAGAGCATTTGACTAGACTCTCCTGTTCTGGAGCTGAGGACAGTTACCAGGTAAACTGACTCAGCAAACAGCCTCCCACACTCCTCTTCAGCAAATGTGTTCTTTACTTTCACCCACTTTTCTCAAAATGCCTCACTCAAAACCAAAACAACAACAACAACAAAAAAAAAAACCACAGGACACAGTGTGGGACTGTAACAAGATAAATGAAATGTGGAGAGGTGGAATCTGTGTGCGTGGGTGCTCACAAGGGGACACTGGCAATTCTCCTCTGTCCCTTTGGGAAGACATTGGGTTTGTCATCTCTCTTTCATTCAGCATTTCCCCAGATTCACTGGGATACTTACTGACTACCCACTGGTGCCAGGTCTTCATCATTCTCCTCTTCATCAAAGTTAAATAGATAAAACTTTAGGGAGATTCAGAGCAAGCAAAACTTGTCCAAGCTCCTTGCAACTATTTTCACGCAGGGATAAATTGTTTAAAGTCCTTTTCATAGCTGTGTTAGTTTGAATGCGTGTCCCCCAGTAGATTCCAGAGTTTATTAAAGTTTTTCTCCAGCTGCCTGGCTTGTCAGGGATCCTAGGGTCCAGCCCTAAGGTGTTTTTGGTGTGGGTCTGGAATTCAAGCTATAAGTATGCAAAGAACTCTGAGCTCAAGCCTAGAGTTCCTGTGGTTTGGGTGTGCTTGCTTGCTTTTGGAGTTGCTGGTGATGGGTCTCTCTCTTTGCTTGGACCCACCATTATGGAACTTGCCCTGGATCTATACTTCAATAAATTCCTTCCTCTTATAACTGTGCCTGGTTTGGAGGCTCACCCCAGTGGCTTATGGCTGATTATAACAATAGCAAACTTGAACTTTGGGCTGAGAAGAAATTGACACAGGAGTTGCTAAGTCTTAAACAAGGTTTTAGGAAAAAGAGGAGAGAGTTGCTCTGGCTGAGCATAAGTGTTAATCTCTCTTGTTACCTGATACCAGACACAATGCTAAAAGCTTCTCTGCCAGGATGGACTGGGACCTTGAACTGTGAACTGGAAGAGATCCTTCCTCCTTAGGTTGCCTTTGCTGTGTATTTAGTCACAGCATCAAGAAAGTAACTAATACAGTGTTGTGCTTACTCCCCCCACACAGATCTCCAGGTACCACGTGTTGAATGAGGGAGTTAGAAATAAAGAGGAAACAATGGCTTTGGTAGCATAAATATCCTGGAGGAAGTCCTAGCTCTTTCCGTCACCATTTCTGATGAACATGGATAGCTTCTTTATTACTCTTAAGTCTCAGTTGCCTTGTTGGTAAAATGAAGATGAGCCACCTCTCAAAGGGTAGATTGGGAAGAAAAAAGAGATACTACAGGACTCGATAAATGGCATCTCGCTTTGTGCTTGTTGAAATAATGTAAAACACAAGCATATGGAGCCACTACCTACCTATAGGGATGCTTTCTAACCTCTTCACGCAGCCTCAGATTGTCTTGCAGAAAGATTTACAGTGGTCGTCTGAGGGAGGAGTTGCTGTGGTGGGTACTATCTTGTTAAGGAGAGGCACGGGAGTCAGTAGTGGGATGCATTTGACTTCTTTTATTTAGGATGCTTATTTGGACTGCAGGCAGCACTCAGCCCCCAGAAAGAAATCTATGGCCCATCCATGTCATCACTCCACAAGGCGGCGGAAGGACTGGATGGCAGGTGAAGCTGCACCCCAATCAATGGGCTTGCGGTACTCCTTCTTGTCCAGGAGATACTGTCTGCCACGGTAGTTGGGGAGCTCATAGAAAATCCAGACGCCTTCCAGCACCTTGCAGGAGTGGACCTCTCGCAGGTGGAACTGCTCCAAGGTAGAAGGGCAGTCTTCAGTGGTTTCAAACATCTGACCATTAAAATCCCCTTTCTCAAAGATCTGGATCTTATACTGGCCTCCACTAGACTGAAAGAACACAGAAGGAAATAAGCAGGTAGTATTATGGAAGTGACCAGAAGTTCAAGAACACAGAGCATGGTTGATCATGGCATCTTGAAGGGAAGGTCATGAAAATTCTCATCTCTACTAAGAAATGACTGAAATAGCTGACTTCTAGTAAGAAAAAATATAATTTGTCTAAATATTCAAGAAGTAGAAAAAGAATCATAGACACAATTAGTATTCACTCTAATCAGGAAGCGACCTAAGATTTCATTTAAGTCAACCTAAACCAGCTACCTGTGAAGAAGTAGAAGGATTTAAGGAAAAAAGAGGGGGTTGAGATGGGGAGAACGCACACAGTGTGCCCTACTCACCAGATGAACAGCTCTGCAGGAGCCCAGGCGGTCATTGAGGCCCATCCAACGCTGGTACTCAGGGTACTCGCCCTGAGGTAAGATGTACATGTGCCCAGCGAAGTTGGGCCTTTCATACACGGCCCAGGTCCCTCCTTCCACTCTAATGGAGTTGCAGCGGCTTAGGTACGAGTGGAAATCGGTGCAGTCGCCCTCACAGTCATAGTGGCGGCCTTGGAAATTTCTGTCTTCATAGAAACTAATCTGCAGTACAGAACAAATAGAACTGAGGAGTTGGGCGGTTTTATTCAGATAAAAACTTAAAGTGCATTGCCTATGTTAGAAATCCCTCTCTCTCCACTCTTGAACTTCGCCTCAGACACTGGGTTTCTGGCAGCTTTAGTTGTCATCAACAGGAACGAGCATTTTCTTAAAGTGAAGCAGAACCAAAGATGGTTCTAACACAAACCAGTGGTTTTGGATCAAGCTGCTTCTTCCTGTTATGCTGCACTCTGTGCTACCTGACATTATAAAAACCAGGTATGTGTCTGTCTTCCCAAGACTCCCATGAGAGTCTTCTGAGGACAAGGACCCAGCCTGGAGCTACAGAGCCCCTGTGCCTAGCGACAGCCAACAAATCCTCAAGAAGTGTCTGATGAGTAAGTTCACATGCAGAAACCCATGCTGACATAGGAGAAGGACAAAGGAAAGAAACATATCAGTTTAGACAAGATCTCTCAGATGGATAGAGCGTGCACACATACGGACAACAGCAGGACAATGATGGTCTCTGCTTCAAGATCTTATTAGCTTGCACTGATACATGTTCTCTGGAAAGGCAGAAATAAGCCCGTGTTCTGGAGCCATCCCTGCACAATCAATCATGCCCTGCTCTGGGCTTCAGAGAATCCTTGCTAAAATCACTCCGACTAGAAGCCCTGGCTGCAAAGCTACAAGAAACCTCAGGGTTTATGAAATCACTTCTGAAAAACACTATGAAGACCACATGTTGACTAGGGTTTTTTCTTCCTTTTTCCTTTTTCTCTTCTTGCCCCACAATCGAAAATCCATGCTAGGTTATAAGGAAACTAACAGTTGGTCATGCTTGAAGTGACAGATTTCTTGGCATTACATCTCCACCTTGTGGCTCATCTGCTTTATTGACCTAAGAGAACAAGTTATTTTAGATGAACAGCAGAGAAACATAGCTTTGAATTTGGAGTGAGGCCTGCTGAAGGTAAAGGGTTTCCACAGGCAAAGGAAAAGGGACAAGCCTGTTTAAAATCAAGGAAAAAAAGGAAGGCACGCCATTATAGGCACATAAACCATGCCAGAGGGAGCTGTCCCATACTGGTTTGTGCTGGAAAGAAAGGGCTGTTAGGAGCCAGCGATTGATGATGAGAATAAACGGAAATGGAAAAACAATCAGAAGAATCTTAGGATTTGGCTGTTAATTAGACACAAAGAATGAGAGAGGAAGAAAATGCGTGCAAAGAGCCTCCAATCCTGTTGTTAGTCATCCTGGACAGGAGCCTACTAATTGCTTCCACCAACTTTAACCTTTCTTTCCTTGTTCTTTCCATTTCTCTCAATTCTATTTCCTGTTCCATAAAAATGTCTCTTTTTCTTCCCCATCTACTAGAAAAAAATATCTACTTCATTTAGCCTTCTCAAAGAATTTTTTTTTTCTCACTGGGCATGGTGGCCTTTAATCCCAGCACTTGAGAGGCAGAGGTAGGAGGATCGCTGTGAGTGGCTACCAGCCTGGACTATAGTCAGCTTGGGCTAGAGTGAGACCCTACCTAATAAAAAACAAACAAACAAAAACCCCAAACTTGTTCTTCTGCCTTTTCCCATTTGAGCATAGCACAGATTTAGAGACACATGGTACCTGTTTATTGATGAAGAAAATAATTGCGACATCACTCTTTACTAGCAGGGTGACCTTGGACAAAGTTCTCATTTGTTTTACAACAAATCTCCAGCAGAGGAATGTTCTGAGGGTCCCATGGGATCAATAAAGCATAGATAGTTTAATACTTGACTCAAAATTATCAATAAGGGGCTGGAGAGATGGCTCGGCATTTAAGGCACTTGCCTGCAAAACCCAATGACCCAAGTTCCATTCCTGAGTACCCACATAAAGCCAGATGCACGAAAGGGGTGCATGTGTCTGAAGTTTGTTTGAAATGGGGAGGAAGAGGCTAGAGTGCCCACTCTCTTTCTCTCTCTCTCTCTCTGCTTGCAAATGAATAAAAATATCTTTAATTGCCAATAAGCTTTTGCTACCATCATTACAGATGAGAGGACTTCCTTCCCTAAGGTCATTAATTAGCTAAAAGACAGTCACAGCATGCCAGAATTTTTACCAAAAATCATGTTTTTTCATGTTATGGGGAATATGGTTTTGTCTCACATTTACTGCCTTCTCACATTTGACTTACGCCAGAATCTGAGAAGCAGGAATATGCATGGTGTTCATTAGTCACCATACTGTTTGCCTCCCAGCAGACCCGCCAGCCAAGGCAGGGTTGAGCCAAAATACTTGCCATGTTTTCATGGAATCACCCCCTTTCCATTCACTGAAAATCCTAGACCTGAGCCAGGGGATGCTACCCCCAGTCAGACACAATTTCTACTTGAAAAAGAAGCATGCAATCTATGCACTCTACTGCCTGCAGAAAGACTTTGACCCTTGGATCAATATAAATATATATATATATGTATATATATATATGAGAGAGAAGACTAAGAAACATACAGAAGGTTGTACTAGTTATTACAAAGTTCCTATCATTGAAAGTTTATTATTTTTTTTGAAAAATGGCTTACCAATCCATTGTAGCAGAAAAGGATGCTTTGAGTATCTGAGTAACAAAATCATGATTAAAATCTATTCTTTTGCCAAGCCAATAACTCCTCTGATTAAATTGGCAGCAAAACAGTGGGAGAGGAAGAAGCAACAATACGCAGTAAGAAATAATTTATAAGATTTGTACGTAATATCCTTTGCTTAAGGTACTCAAATTCACTGTAAAAGCACATTTTCTAGAAACTTACTGAAGACACTGTCTTTGCCCTCCTCCAACACCGCCAGGTGGCTATTAGTTCTCCTTGTCAAATGGGGACAAAACCAGGCACTAATTATGGTACAAGCTACCCAATCCTTCCTGACATGATGCACAGGGAAGCATACAGCACTGCCTGTGGAACTTTCTGACCAAAGACGTGTGCTCTGAACTTAAACATGAAGAAACTGTCACAAAAGTGGAGATGCAAGACTCTGTACAAAATACCTGGCCTGGGCTTTGAAAAATGTCAAAAGTCACCAACAAAAAGGTAGAGAAGTTGTTCTATATTAAAAAAGAAAAGGAAAACAAAGAAATATGATGTGTAGAGATTCTGGGGTCCTAAATTATGCACATTTCTGGGGGCAAGCTGAGAAAAGCTGAATACGGACTGAATTTAGAATTGTATTTAGGATGAATCTTGGGGTTGTGATCGTGATGATGGTTAACAGTCAGTTACTTTTCAAACGGTTTATTAAGAAAAGACATCAACTATGGCAAAATGTTAACAACTGAAGAAAATAAGTGAAAGCAAATTGCTGGGGGATAAAACCAGATTAGCTGGTTAGGTGAAGAGGTGGCAAGTGAATCCCTTATTTCCCGAAGTCTTGCCTGCGAAAACAGTTTCAGACAAGCAATTTTGAGTTAAGTATTTTACAGGCAGTTTTCCTAATGTCTGTCTGGAGAAAAAGTTCGCGAGACTGGTCTATCCATTGGCTTCTTAGAAGAATAATGGTTGAGGCTAAATTATACAAAACAAACATTTTGACGATTAGAAGTTTTCTGTAACAAATAATCCTCATCACCATGCTGTTCCTATGGAGTCACAGCAGTTGCTGAAAGGCAGAAATCATGATATTTATGTATTATTTGCTGCATTCAGCACAGCACCATAATGATCAGCCCTAATAAAGTGTTGGTAATTCGGCTAGACTAGAAAATCAGAAACATTTCTTAATCTTCTCTTCCAATGGTAAGCCTTTAAGCGCTTTCACACTCGGCAAAGCAAAAAGCTTTCCCCCATGTTCCTTTCAACACGTCATTAGGTGAAAAGCAGACAGGTTAAAATCCACCTGACCATTTACTTACCTTGGTTCCTGTTTTAGACATTTTAAATGCGAAGGTTGATCTCCCCAGTGCTGAAAGAAGTCTAGGAATAGCAATGGGGAGTTAGAGGCACAGGGACATTTATACTGGGGTGGTTTCAGATCAAACATTTGCTTAGTCATGAGAATAGGATCCAAAATTTGAGTCAGTCATTTGGAGTCTATTGATGGTTTCTAGAGAAACAATTGGGATTATGAAATAAAGGGAAGCTTCAGTACCCCTTTAATGTTCACCAAAGCCCTGCTGCATTCTAGACTGCTGAGTCAAGCCTCCAAAACCCAGCCAAAGTTTCAAAAATTAAAAACAAAAAAAGTCTCTCTCTATGCAATTTCAGCCAATGACCTGTTTGAAATTCCCAATCCTTTCTGTTTGTTTCCTTCAAGAACTTTGCAGAAGGTAAGTCCAACGATTGCCTTCTAGTTCTGGGCAGAAGTGGTGTGCTTGAAGGAAACAAGCTTACATAACTACTGAAGGCAATGAATACTCTTGTGTCTGTATGGTTGGGTGTGAGCACTATAAAAAAACAAAAATTTTTTTGAAAAATATTTTATGATTAGAGAGATAGAGAAAGAGTATAGACACACCAGGGCCTCCTACCACTGCAAACGAACTCCAGACACACCTGTCACTTTGTGCACCTGTCTTTACATGGGCACTGGGGAATTGAACCCAGGTCATTAGGCTTTGCAGGCAAGTGCCTTAACCTCTGAGTCATCTCTCCAGCCTCTGAAATTTTCAATGCTAGATATTATAACAATGTTTAAACTTTTTGAATTTGATCATTGCAGTATAATTGCATAAGAGAATGCCTTTGTTTTGGGGAAATGCATGTTAATGTATTTAGAAGTAAAGGTCTAAGAGCTCTGTAACTTACCACGATGGTACACTGGGAGTAGTGTGGTGAAATGTTAACAAGTGGTGAATCTACATAAAAAGATGTGGGGTACAATGACCTCATTTTTTAAACTGTTGGGTAGCAATACTGAAAACATTTTAAAAATTATTTATGAGCAAGCAGAAAGACACATGCAGAGAGAGAGAGAGAGAGAGAGAGAGAGAGAGAGAGAGAGAGAGAGAGAGAGAGAGGGAAAGAGAGAGAATATAAACATGAGCATGCCAGGGTCTCCAGCCACTGCAAACAAACTCCAAATACATGCAGCACTTTGTGACCTGGTTTTATGTGGGTAGTGGGGAATTCAACCTGGGTCATTAGGCTTTGTAGGCAAGTATCTTAACCACTAAGCCATTTCTCTAACCCAACCTTTTTGGCTTTTTGGTAATGGTTGGCAGTTCAGGCTGGAGTCACACTCATGGCAAGCCTCTTGCCTCACAAATACAGAGATTACAGGCTTGTGACATCACGGCCAGCTCAGTGACTTTATTTTTGTAAATATCCTTTAGGTTTGCCTTTTTTCCCAAACACAAACTCAAAAGAGTTGAAACCACAAAAAGGTGCCAGAGTATGCGGAGATAGAAACTTACCACGGGATTCCAGAACTTGCTGCCTACTAGCTCATTCTCAGCTCATACTGGGAGCTCCTCAGGGGACACTTTTTGACTCTTAATACACCTCTGACTTTGGCATCAATACTTTCTGTAAACTCAAACAATAAATCAGCTTTTCTCCATTTGACTTTTCCTTGCTGAGTATAGTCTTCTCAAAAGTCAAACTTCCTCATCTTTCTACTAACTAAACTATCCAACAAAGATTTTGTAAGTGGAATACCTGCAAGATGTGCTGTGGTCAGTTCAGAAATGGCAAATGTGCCTTGACATGCAGATCACTGAGAAGTGAGCAGCAAGCAGTAGGTCCTATGGTTTGGTGTCTGAATCTTACAACTTTGAAGAAACTATTCGACTACTAACAAAACCCACTTTTGGTGACTCCAGTGCCTCTTGGCTTGATGGTACTCTCCCTGCTGAACTGCATCTTAAAGTCAAAACTAAATTAACAATTCAAAGGGTTAATTTTCACTTTAGAAATGGAAGAGCAGTCACTCTTTAAAAATAAAAGCATTAAATGCAGTCATTGATGATCTTATCAATGATCAGATTCATTTCACTGTGATATTATATGCCTTTATCTTGAATAGGGCTTTTCTAATCATATATAAACTTCACTTGATTGTTAGTGTTACAAAATAACATCAAAAACCTGTTGTTTTATTTTTTGAGACAGGGTCTCACTCTAGTCCTGACTGACACAGAACTCACTCCATAGCCCAAACTGGCCCTTAACTCACAGCCACTCTCTTTTCTGTCTCCCAAGTGCCAACATTAAAGGCATTAAAGGGGTGAGCCACCATGCCCAGCTTTAAAACCCCCCCCCTTTTTTTTTGAAGTAGGGTCCCCACTCTATAGTCCCAGGCTGAAAACCTTTTTTCAAATTGAAAGTAAAACTTATTTTTTTTAAAAAAAAAAATATTTATTGATTCATTTTCAAGCAGAGAGATACAGAGAGAGAAAGAGAGCCAAGGCCACCACCTTGTGGGTCTGGCTTATGTGGGTACTGGAGAATTGAACCAGGGGCCTTAGGCACTGGAGGCAAGTGCCTTAACCGCTGAGCCATCTCTCCAGCCCAGTAAAACTTATTTTTTAACAAGAAGAGAAAATTACTTTTTATAGTTCGTTTATTAGAAATTTGAAGCAGAAAATGAAAAATAAAAGATTTTATACAATCATTAAGTTCCATACTTTAAAGACTAAAATAGTATTATATAAAACTATCTCTGCTAGATTTATACACCAACATACCATTCTTTTCAATTGCTTTTAAAAGGAGTAGCAATTTCTTTTTAA
Organism: Zapus hudsonius; assembly: GCA_004024765.1. Taxonomy (NCBI): domain Eukaryota; kingdom Metazoa; phylum Chordata; class Mammalia; order Rodentia; family Dipodidae; genus Zapus; species Zapus hudsonius. Next base: position 24,096 of record PVHP010009252.1, read on the forward strand.
TTACTTATAAAGAATTATACAATTCTTTTTTTTAAGAATTATACAATTCTTTTTAACTCTAGAAAGGATGGAACCCTTTCACTGTACAAATTAAATATGAAATAAACTTGTAAACCTATACTCAATCACTTAAATATTAACATATATACAATAAGACTGCTTTCCCAGACTTTTCATTTTGATATGACAAACATGAGTCTTCTGACATTTACATGAAAGTCAGGAGTTAGCTAAAATTCAACCTAAATAGTAATAAATGAACTTGGAATGGGAATCAAACAAAAATGTTCCAAAGTCTTTTAGGCAGCAACAGTGCCGTCATAATGTAGTTTCAAAATGGGCACCATCTTCCATTCATTTTCATGTTTTCACAGCCCTGTCAATGAAAGAAAAATTATTAATAACTTACTTTTATATTGGGTTCATACAAATAAGAAAAAAACTCTGCACTTAAAATTAGCAGGCTGGGGATTAATTTCAATTATCATTTTACTATCTTATAATTCCTTTTTTTTTTCTGTGTAACCTCCACCAAATCTCCAATTTTCCACTCAGAATTTATGAACTAAATATTGTAAATTGTTTTGGTCGTGTGCATGAGTGCCTTTGCACAAGTTTACGTGTGGGCATGTGGAGGGCAGAGGACAACTTCAAGCGTAGGTCCTTGCTTCCCACCTTGTCTAAAGCTGTGCCTCTTGTTGTTCCCTACTACCTGCTGCGTTCTCCAGACTGCTGGGAGATTCTCCTGTTTCCATCCTTCTTCTCATTGTAGGTGTTCTGGGATTACAGATGCACACACTATAGCATTCAGCTGGCATCTGAACTCAGGTACTCATGCTTGCATAATAAGAGCTTCATCCACTGAGCCATCTCCTCTTTTCTTTATAGTATATCTGGGTATGGTGATGTACACCTGTAATCCTAGCACTGGATGCTAAGGCAGGAGGGCTGTCATCAGTTCAAGGTCTGCCTAGGCTGCATAGCAAAACCCTGTCTTAAAAACAAAATTTTTAAAAAGGAGTATACACTTCAGAAATGTGAATAATAAATAATAAATCAAACAATAAGAAACACCTTTTTTTCTTATAGCTTTGGAAAGCTGCAATTCCTTAAAAAGGCATATGTCCTACATAATCCCACTCTTAGGTATATACCTATGTGAAATGCAAGTATATGCCTACATAAGAACTTATACACAAAAGTATGCAGCAGTATTCTTCACAACAGCTAAAAAGAAAAAACCCTAAAGTCCATCAGCTGATGAACAGATACACAGAGCTGTAGATCCTCAGAATGGAGTGTAAGCCTGCCACAGGAAGGAACAGTCTTGACCCGTGCTACAACATGCATAAACCTGGAAATGTTATGCTGAAAGAAACCATGCGGATTTCATGTATATGAAATGTCATTTAAATTTCACTTATATGAAATGTTGCTGGGAGCTGGAGGAAAGAGATGACAAAACAAGTTGGAGAAATAGGAAATGACTGCCATTTATACTAAGTATTATGAAAATATTCTGGATGATGACAAGTGTGCACACCTGTGAACATACTATCACTTTAGAAAGGTGATTTGCCAGGCCTGTAAACCCACTGTGTTGGGGACTACAGCAGGATGACTCTAAAGTTCAAGGTCTGCTTGAACTATAGAGTTAAGTTCAAGGCCAGCCTTAGTGAGACCTGGTCTCAAAACAGAAAGTCAAAAGAGGATTGTGGCTGTAGCTCAGCTCAGTGGGAGAGCACCTGCCTGGTGTGTGAGAGGCCCCAGGTTCAACCCCCCCCAGGAATGGAAAACAAAAATCAAAAAGACAAATAGAAAAATGAATTTCATGCTATGTGAATTACTCTTACAAATAATAAACTTTCTCCAATTTTGGCTATTTAGACTTATTACTGTTTACATTTTTAATATTTTTTCAGAAATCTTTTGGGCATACAATTAGCTCAAGTATGAAAGTTCAAACCTTTTTCCAAACATGTAACATTTTGTTTGTTTTGAGACAAGGTTTCCCTGTGTATCTTAGGTTAACCTGGAACTCATGGCAATTCTCCTGCCTCAGTCTCCTAAGTGCTAGGATTTTAGATGTGTGTACTATCATGTCTGGCACACAGATTAACACTTGAACTTTCCTCCGGAGCTTAGAGATTATCCTGTTTCTGTACCCATAGATCTGCTGCATTGTTTTAAGGATGCATCCCATGACATGGATGAGTCAGTTTATAAGGCATCCTACACAGCATTTGGCTGCTAGTCCACAGCTGCACCAAGCAATGATGCAATGATTATCTTTTAAAAACACATTTTTGGGGAATTCATGTTTAATACTGAAAATCTAAACAAAAGCCCATGGATGAGGTCATAAACCCAAGGGGGGGGAACTATTACTGTTGCTTGGCTACACAGATATATTCTGCTCACCAAACTGCCTATAAATACTTATGTTTATGCTCATAAATTAATGCTACTCTCACTTTTGGTTAGAAAAGCTTCTCTTTTCAAATGGTAGTGATCAATGAGGAGGCTAACACTCATCAAAGTGCTGAGAAGTGACAGTGGAGTGTTCAGCACTGAGACATAGCTATCACGCCCTCCAAGGCTGTTGCATTCATAATCTCACAGTGGCTGAAGCTATCTACACAAGACCTGCCTAATAGGAGGGAAAAAATGATGCCATCAAAATAAACAGGGTCTAGTTAGAAAGAAGGGATTCAATGGAGGGAGGAGAAAGGAGAAGGGTTGGAGGGGGACTGTGATCATGGTTATTATATATATGGAGGTTGTCAATGAAAAGTTATTAAGAAATTTCAATCAGATAGGAAGACTAAAGAGATCAACATGGCTATAGTTAACACATTATTCTTGAGAAATGCTGAGGAAGAACAGATACTAAGTGTCCTACAATAAAAATGACAACTGAGGTACTGTATGTGAATCAGCTTGATTTAGTCATGCACAGTGTGTACCTATTTCAAGACATGTTGCACATGATAATTCTTTTATCAATTTAAAAAATAAAAAATCAAATATGAGTATATCTCTAAAATTCCAAATAGTAGAATTGATGTCAAAGAATATTTTCATTTTTAAATTTCATCAAACAGCCTCCTGCAAAAGTCAAGACAAAAGGTGTCAGACTTTGGAGCATTTGTTTTTCTGGTTTTCAAATCAGTCTGTACAAATATTTCAAAATCACACACACACACACACACACACACACACACACACACACACACACAGAAGGCTGGAGAGATGGTTCAGTGATTAAGGTGCTTGCCAGTAAAGCAGACGGACCTGAGTTCAATTCCCCAGCACCCATGTAAAGCCAGATGCACAATATGGCACATGCGTCTGAAATTCACTTGCAGTGGCTGGAGGTCTTGGTGAGCCCATTCTCTCTCTCTCATAAATAAATAAATAAAATTATTTTTAAAAGTCATAAAAATATGAAATCTGAAATACTTCTCAGATATTTCACAAGGTATAGCCAACCTGTATGTCATATTTCTTTCATTATTATTATCATTATTATTATAGTAGTAGTAGTAGTAGTTTTGGGTTTTGGAGTGGGTTTGAACCTTTGAACCAGGGCCCCACTCCATTGGCCAGGCTAGCCTCAACCTTGCATCAATCCTCTTACCTCAGCCTCCCAAGTGTTAAGATTACAGGCATGTACTACCATACCTGATATAGTTCTTTATTATGAAGTAAGCACTCCTGTTTCTGGAAGTATTCTTTCTGTAAACTACTTATGTCCATTGACTATTTTTGTATTGTAAGCCTTAAAAAATAACTTTATAGTAGCAAATTAATTTCTATTTCAAAATATCAGGGGGTGGGGAGATCGCTCAGTAGTTAAGGGCTCTTGCTTCCAAAGCCTACTGGCCTGGGTTCACTTCCTCAGTACCCATGTAAATCTAGATATACATGCATCTGCATGTATCTACTGGCCTGGGTCACTTCCTCAGTACCCGTGTAAATCCAGATATACATGCATCTGCATCTGGAGTTCATTTGCAGAGGCAAGAGGCACTGGCATACCCATTCTCTCTCTCTCTCATGTACATAAGTAAATGAAATAACATATCATATGTCTGGAGCTGGAGAGATGGCTCTGTGGATAAAGCACTTGCTATAGAGCATGAGGACTGGAGTTCAGATCCCCAATACCCACATAAATGCTGGGTGGATATATTCCCAGTGCTTAAGAGGTAGAGATCTCTGGGATAAGCTGGCTAGCTAGACTAGCTGAAGTGGCAAGCTCTGGGTTCAAATGAAAGCTAGCACCTCAATAAGTAAGAGCAATCAAGGAAAACACCCTATTCCAACCTCTGGCCTTCATATGCATGTATGCATGTACACATGTACACACACACACACACACACACACACACACACACACACACACTCATGCAAAAAAAATCACATATTTGGATTAAATAATTCCCAGCAATTTATTTGTATCCATGCTATCTATTTAACTCAAGACTTTCTTCTAGAAATCAATAATAGAATGTTCATTTGGATTAACTCTGATGATTTATTAAAAACTTTCAAGTGTGGCCAGACATGGTGGTACATGCCTTTAATCCCAGTACTTGGGAGGCAGAGGTAGGAGGATCACCATCAGTTCGAGGACATCTGAGACTACATAGTGAATTCTAGAAAAAAAAAATCTTAAGTGTGATTAACAAAGATCAGCTAATTTATTAACTGGCTTGGGAACAGGGAAGGAAAAGTTATGTCAAATGGGGGCTAAAACTTAAAGCTATTAATAGGGAAAATGTTATCAACTTATGCCATGCAAACAGCAAGATATAAAACTTGGCTATTCTATTTGCCCAAATTTCTATAGGTTCCACTTGAGTACTTTAGTTTTCTCACTATAAGCTGGTAAATATGTGTTTGCATACTGGTAGGAGTGGTAGAGCATAATATTATGTGCTTCGAAGATTTCTCCCAAAAGAACTCCCTTCGAGTGGTTTGCATTACCACGTGTAGCAGTGACAGGGTGCAGGAATCCTAGTCCACTGCTTGATGGGAGCCTGCTGCAGGGGGTACAAGGCTGTCCAGCTGATGGTGATGTCCTGTGTTAATCAACCATTCATAAAACTTGTTCTCCACCAAGACCTGGAACTGCTTCTTTTGTTCCCTAAAGTTGAAATTGAGAGCAAAAAGAAAGAACACTAACTCATAAATTTGACTCCAAGTGATTACAATTTCAACATGATAATGTTAAATAATTATTTCTAATTTTCCTTTTGTTTTCATTCTGTTCAGAGTACATCAGATCACCACACTTAAAAAGAAAATACTGGGTGCTGGGAATGTAGCTCCGTTGATAGAATGCTTCACTAGCATCTTAAAGCCCTTGGTTCAATCATTAGTGCTATATAAAACCAGGCAGGGTGGTGCACTCACATAAAGCCAGATACACATAGTGGCACATGCATCTGGAGTTGGTTTGGTGTGTCCATACTCACTTCTTCTGTTTTTCTCATAAATAAATAGATAAATATGCAAGCAAATTTATTTATTTTAATAAAAGAGAATGTGGAATGCTATTTTAGATCAAGACTGGGCAAAGGGAGCCTCTCTAACTTGACACTTTAACAGATAATATGCATAAAATGATAGAAACAAAATGATTATGTGGAGAGGATTGCCAAGTTCAGAAATGACAAAAAGCTCGAGTGTGACATCATGCTTATGTCAGGTAAGAAGAGGAGCTCCACGTAGCCAGGAGCCAGCTTAGCACCACAGTTAAGACTCTGGTATGGCTAAGATCTGGCCTAGTTGTAACATTCTGCTGGCTACAGAGAATTCCATGGGGCACCAACAGTAGACAGGCCACTCTGGAATGACAGATCAAGACAAGAACACTTGGCAAGCATATTTGGCCCAGAAGAAAAATGTATGTGGTGCAGGCCACAAAAAAGATCAAGTGTCACCTGACTTTCTCAGGGTCATGAGTGACTGCTGCTGCTTTTACATGTTAGTGTCACTTCATTCCCAACCTCCACCTTAACGATAAACATCAAGCTGCCAATCAAAATTACTTTCACTTGCAGATAGCATTCAATCTAAAGCAAAGTCTTGCTCCCTAGAACTTTCCCAAAACCACATAATGTAAAACAGAATCCAATTATAAATTATTTTAACCCCTTTTACTATGAGAAAACAGTTGTCTAAGTTCCCTAACCTTTCACTGAGATGAAAGACAAAATTCTTCCTTCTTGGACTGAGTAAATGCTTCCTCTCCTAATATCTGTAAGAAAATTTATACAACATATAAACAATAATTAATTAGTCTGAGAATCTGCTAATTTTAAATTGTGCATAGTAGTTTGTCTTAAAAATTGTCAATAATATTTTTCTAAGCTGAGCTCCAATTCTTAGAAACATTTTGGCTTTGTTTTTATTTTTTCACAAAATTATGTACCAAGCCCTGCCTCCTATCAGTATTTTGTTCTTTATCCCCATTTTACTCTAGTACAGACTTTTCATCTCTTTCATATCTTGAATTTTCATATGTGACAGTCACATTTCTGTATGCAGTTTAATCTGTCACAGTAACCATTAGTTTGTGTACTAGAGATATTCTGTATACATGCTCCTGAATAAATGAATGCCTGTCTGTACCTCATTCTGTTGTTTTAAAAAACCTTCTAATGGTTTTACTGCTTAATTCTACTTAAATCTAACTTTCACTGTCTGGTATTTGAGGTGAGATACAATCTGACTCAGTCTAACCATCAAGCGGAATTCCACTATTCCACACCCAGTATCCTGCCGCAGCAGAGCTTCCAGGGCTCTGCTCACACGGGCTGTTGAAGTATTTGGCCCAACCTTCACATCCTATCTCACTCTTCAAGGCTCAGTACACATTCTACTTTTCCTTGGCTATTCACACTGACATCTTCCGAATCTCTATAAACCATAGGGCCTGTCCTTGGCTTTTGGAGGTCAAAGTCCAATACCCTCAAAATAAAATTCTGGGCATAATATAATATCCACAGCCATCTATCATCCTAGGCATTGTAATTAAAAAGAAGCCATTTCAGTCTCCTCAAAGTATTTTTTACTGAGTAAAGTCACCTTTATATAAACACACTACAGTTGTTTTTCCCTGTTTCACCATGGATTAAGGAAAACTGACAAGAAATAGTAGATCAACCTTAGGAAAATGCCCTTGGAAAACATGACTTAGTAAATCTGTGGTGTAATGAGAACCAGGGAAATTGGTATTTTAACTTTCTATTTATTTATTTACTTATTTATTTGCAAGTAGAGAGAGAGATAAAGAAAAAAGAGAGACAGAGATCGAGAGAATGGGCACACCAGGGCCTCCAGCCGCTGCAAATAAACTGCAAATTTATGTGTCACTGTGCATCTGGCTTTATGTGGGTTCTGAGGAATCAAACCTGAGTTGTTAGGCTTTGCAGGCAAGCATCTTAACCGCTGAGCCATCTTCCCAGCCCATTCTTTTTTTTTTTTTTTTAATCTTTTATTTATTTATTTTCAAGTAGAGAGAGATACGGAGAAGAGAGACAGGGAGAAAATGGAAAAATTGGTACTTTTAACAAGCTCCTTGGAGAATTCTGATGCACAACCAAATCTGACAACTATTGCACAGAAGAGCATGTTAACAACAAAAACTCATTCAAGACTGGATTATGTATCACGTTCTATACATGATTTCTTTAATTAATGTAAGTCTTAGCTTTGCAACTAAATTTAAGTTCCTCTTTTTCTTCTTTTGAGAGGTGTTACCATGTAGCCCTCAGTGCTCTTTAATTTGTGATCCTCCTGCCTCAGACTTTCTTTCTTTTCTTAATAATAAATATATATATTTATTATTATTATCCATAATTAGATACATTGAATGAACAGATAATGAGTTGATATCCCCTTTTCCCCAATTTCCCTCCTCCCTGTCCCCCAATCAGCTAGGTATCCTTGCCTCAGACTTTCAAGTGCAGGGATTACAGGCCTGTGTAGCCAGCCTAGACCAATTTAAACGTCTTAAAAGAGAGTCTAATACAATACACTTGCTAGTTCCTATCTCCCAGAAACACAGTGCCTAGAAAACAAAACACACCTTATAGTAATTACTTCTGGTTGGCGTAGCTATAAAAATGTGTATTTTTTTCTTTGCATACAATTGTACATAAAATATAAATATTTCCTCTAGAAAACACTCACTTTGTCAAATGAGCCTCTTTCACAGTTTTCTGCCAGATTTGTATCTTCTGTTCTCTTTGAGCCAGTGCTTTCTGATAAGCAGATGGAAGACCCCCAGGTATCTCTGTTGTGTCCCCTTCCATTTCAAAGGGAACAATAAATACGTAGAATTCACAAGGTGGTAAGAGCCGGAAGACCCTTGTGTCACTGCCTTCTCTGCACATGACCACTGGGTTATCCCAATAGTTAGGCACTGTAGCAAGGCCAGTCCTGGCCATGTGGTCCTCCAGCATTGGGTAATGGGTATGAAAAGGGGCAAAAGTTACTCTCTGATTCCCAGAGAGAATAAGTGGGCGTGAAGGCGTCAAAATGTGGAAAATGCAACCTGTTGTAGAAGAGATGGATAAACGATGGCAAACAGCAATGACTTTTACACCGTCGCAGTCACGGAGGTGAAGAGCAGTTTCTACAGGACCCAGGATAAAGATGCTATCTCTGCACTTTTCAATTGTCACAGATCTGGAAAAAATTTACAAATGAGATAAGTTCTTCTTGATGAGAATACAATTTATAAGATTAATATTCTCTTCTGGAAGAAATCAATGCTACTCCAAGAAAATATTAAAATGTTTAAAGACTGTGCTTACCTTAAGGGGGAGAGTAGATATATAAAAGATTCGTTGCAACGATGAATCCTGACATGTGCCCCCATCAGAGTATCTGAGCTCTTGGCCAATGTCTGCTTGTAAACCTGGCTCATCACTACCATGCGGTGCAGCCTGGGGGCCACATGCGCGTTACAAGCAATCTTAGCTCTTTTGGTTGCACCTTCAACTAGTTAAGAAAACATAAATATAAATAAGATAGTTTTCCACTTGAGGTTATATATGTGTATATGTAACCATGTCTAATCTTAGATACATGTGAGGAAAATAGATATGTTAGATCTAAGCACAAGATAAATTATTATTTTTTGTATATTTTTAATATTTCAAACTTATTCTATAAAAATTATAAACCTATAATCCACTCAAGACTGTTAACAGAGCTAGGATTTTTATCATCTACCTTTTAGATAATGTCTAAGACAAGAAGGTTAGTAAGCGGCTGGCTCAAGTATCTTCTCCTCCAGATGCCTTACTTTATCATCCCAATCATAATTAACCCCTCTAAACTGCCATAGTACCTAACAGCACATCTTCCTATCACAGGGTCTTACACAAATTGATACTAAAAATATGTGGAGAATCCAGGCATGGTAGCATACACCTTTAATCCCAGTACTGGAAAGGCTAACGTAGAAGGACTGTGGTGAGTTGGAAGCCAGCCTAGGGCTACTGAATGAGTTCCAGGGTAGCCTGGGCTACAGTGAGACCCTGCCTTGGAAAAATAAAATAATATGTGCAGGCTATCCTCATAACACAGCCCAACATGATATGACTCACTTCTCAGACTGTACTTTCTTGTAAGCCATGGGGACACCTTTGTAGTCAATACTAGTTAAATATGCTATTATTCTTTTAAAATATTGTTTCTTAATTATCTTTAAGCCATATTCATATGTGGCCACATAGAAAAATAAAAGGGATTAAAATTTTTGTTATCTTAGTATCTGTTAACATTTTAATATAACCTCATAAGGTTGGATATTCTTTTTTTTTCTACTTGTGTCTTCTCTTTCATGGTTAAAACAACTCACTTGAGCCTTAATTTTTTTATGACATAGTATTTCTAGGATTCTTACATATCTGATTTCATACTGGAGTAGCTTGGTTGAATACATAATTATTGGATACAGTTTTTAATGAGAGGTGATGCTCAGTGCACACGGAGGATGCGCAAGCCCAGGGTTCCATCTCCTAGCATGCCCTTAAAAAGCTGACACAAAACTAGTAACATTTTTAAACATTTTATGAAGCTACTTCTATCTTTGAAATGCAGAGACTGTGGAAAAATCGTCTGTAATTTTCGTTCATCAGTTTGGTCCGGCACTTGCCTCAGTAACATAGGTATCTACCGAATATGTCCCCAGTCATTTTCTTGAAATTTATAAAGAGCCCAAGAGTCATACAGCACCTAGTCAGTTAGCCATAGCTGCACTGCCAGAAACAGACACTTGATTCAACAAATGCTAGATTCTCTCTACCGAAAATATAATTTCTACTTTAGAAAAATCTTTGTCTATATAATTAAAAAAAAACCCTCATCTTTATAACCAACTCACTGGAGCTATTACTATAGCTTGACCAAATTCTGCTATTGTATAAAAAATATTAATGTCTTAAGCAAGTGAGCAAATGATTATGTGAGTGCACGCAAGAGAGAGATGGAGAGAATAAGAGAAAAGCACAGCAAAGATAAGACTAACTGCAGTTATTGTTAACTGTAACCAAAAGAACCCTGGCTAGGGTCAGGGAAAATGGCTTAGCAGTTAAAGGTTGCTTGCAAAGCTTGACATCCTTGGTTCAATTCCCCAGTACCCACATAAAGCCAGATGAACAAAGTGGCACATATGTTTGAAGTTCATTTGCAGTGGCAAGAAGCCCTCGTACATCCATTTATATCATTTATATTCTCTCTCCCTCTCTCTCCCCCTCCCCCAGTAAATAAACAAAATTATTGTAAAAAGAACCCTGACTACTAAGACAAGTCTGAGACTAATGCTGTGTTGATTAAGTCCTATACAAAAGACACATGTTCTTTTATACAAGTGCTAGGATTACAGGTATGCACAATCACACCAAGCTAGAAGAAATTTGACTACTAATATATCAGGAAACATGAGGTTCTTTGTCATTCAATTTAAGGTAAGACTAAAATATTTTTTAAAATACCTTGGCGAGCCCAAGCCAATTTCTTTCCAGACTTGAGGCAAGCAGATAGACCAAATGGATTCTCAGTCAAACAGGATCTCAACCAGGCTTCTAGTTTGTAGAAAGCGAAAGTCTTAGAGATCTTGGAGAAGCCACTTTCTGCATGTAGTGGTTGCCACAATGCAAGTTCATGAAGTGGATAGACTTTCCTGGCTGTACTCACAGTGCCTTCGATAAGAAAGCTGAGAGCTACAATAGCTTCTTGAGAGATTTGACTACTATGGGTTGAGTGAAATGATGCAGTGAGTTGTTCTGGATCTAAAAGCAGCTCAAGAAGATCGGACAGATGATCACAGACAAAAGCCTGGTGACTATAATCATTCCAGTTCTAAAAAACAAAAGAAAAGAAAGGAAGAAAACAGGCTTAACAATGAGACTCTATAAGATCTAAACTTTTTATATTTTAATTATGCTGTGCTTATATGCTGTCTCATGTCCCCAAAATAATTTAGATAGCTATATAAAAAGTGAATTTTGTGTATGTGATATTTCTAAACAGAGTCTCCCTCTACATTAGCTAATTCAAAAACAATACAGGGGTTAGAGAGATGGCTCAGTGGTTAAGGCGCTTGCCTGCAAAGACTAACAACCTAGGTTCAATTCTCCAGTGCCCATGTAAGCCAGATGTGCATAGTGACACATGCATCTGGAGTTTACCTAAAAAGTATCTTGAGGGAGGGTCCAAGTCTAAGCATGAAATGCAATATGCTCACAGCCTGAAGGTAACTGTATGTAACATTTTTAGTACACCTGCACTTTGAAATCTGTCACTTCAATGCAGCTGTGGAATTTTCTATTTGTGACTTCACAACACTCACAAAAGTTTTGCTTCTGAAGTATTTTTGATTTTCAAATGAGGAATGCTCAACTTGCACTAACAAAGAACCTTTAATGTGTGCTAATCATTCAGTGCTACGCATACTTTTTAAACTAATGAAAATTCCCAAACTAGATGATGCCACTTTACACTCATTTTACAGATGAAGAACTGGAGATACAGGGGTTATGCTATTTGCCCAAAGTCACAGTGCTAGGAAACATTCTAGGGAAAACAAAAATAACCATCGTAAACATCCACTCAATTAAGCACTGGGTTTTCTCAATTTATGTGATTTCACAGTGGCCAGATGTAAGAGAAATTGCAGGCTGGGACAAGGTCTGAGTTGGCCTGAGGTGGTCCCAGTGATTTACCTGGTATATTTGACAGATATTTTCTGCAGCTCTTATTTGGCATAAACAATGTTCAATGATGAATGTGCAAACTGAGTAAGACATAGTTCTTGGGCTGGAGAGATGGCTCAGTGGTTAAGGCATTTGCCTGCAAAGCCTAACAATCTGGGTTCAATTCCCCAGTACCTACATAAAGCCAGATGCACAAGGTCTCAGTAATATAGGTATCTATAGATATCTGGAGTTTGTTTGCAGTGGCTGGAGGCCCTGCGTGCCCATTCTCTCTGTCTCTCTTCTCTCTATCTCTCTGTTTGCAAATAAATAAAAATTTAAAAGAGACATAGTTCTTATCCTCAAAGAACTTGAGTCTCCGTGGTGAGAAGACAACAGAGATACATATGCACAACATACTGGGATAGAACCCACAGAGGTCTGTAAAGTTCTAGCTATAGAAGAGAACAACTAACTCTACCTGGGGAAAAGCATGATAGAGCACTACATGAATAAATTCTTGACTGATGTTGTAGTTAAGCAAGCAGAGAAGAAAGAGCATTATAGGCATAGGGGCCAACATGTGCAAAGGCTCAAAAAATAAAAGTACTGCTTTGTTCACAGAATTGGAAGCTCTTGGCAGGATAAAGGAAGCATGCTGGGAAGTGGGAACTGAACTGGTAGGAAGAGCCCAATCATGACAGGCCTTGAATACTAAAATACATGGACTTTATCTGGAGTGCCAGGGAAAGTCAGCTTATTTTCTAAACTGCTATACATATTTTCTTTAAAATAAATTCTCATCTAAATCCCAAGGAATAAAGATCAAGGAAGAGCCATATTTAGGTTCAACTGATATTCTTCCCTCTGATATATCCATGTAAACAATATGAAAAGCATAACAATGAGGATCCATGATGCAGTTCAAACAGAAGACGAGTATATGCGTGTGCACGTGTGCTGAGGACTGACAGGAAACCAGCTAGGTCCTAACAACAGAAATCAAAGCAAAAATGAAGAAGCCTAGATAAGATGTAGACAAAGGGAAGATTTAAAAAGGTATTTTGAGGCAGAATCACAGAGGCTTGACAACTACCTAGACATGGGTAGGGGGAGAGAGACAGTATGGTGGGCAGATGGCACAAGAATACAAGTTAAGTAAATATAGATTTTACTATAGGGATATCCCAAAACTAAAGACATCTCCCAACCCAGAGCAGAGTCAGGGCTCACGAGAACAGGCACTGGAAAGCCATCTGTTTCTCTTCCAGAGGCCAATGACTCTTTGTACATTTGTTTCTTTTTCTCTGATGAGAAGTATTTTGTGCTTTACTAGTTATTCAGTTTCTAATCCCCTATAACTGCAGGTCACTCATGAGCATGGTGCCTATTCTAATAAGTCCCAATGCTATATGAGTTCTGAGCTCAAGTACCTACCATCAACTGGTAAATTCTTGAGTTTCTAGTGGACTAATGGTCCTAGATCATCATTTCAAATCATAGCAATGAGAGCCAGGAATGACGGTGTGTACCTGACATTCCAGTTATGGAGGACTGAGGCTAAAGGATTGCTTGTGCCCAGAAGTTTGAGACCAGTCTGGTTACTATAACAAGGTCAAATACATAGCAGTGAATGAGTCCATTCCTGGTCCAATTAATTATTGTTACAGGCCATGCTGTAACACAGGACTTCTTCAACTTTTTCTACTCCCTTTTAGCCTGAGAAAATGTTACATGATCCCAGGTATAGAGGTATATAAAATAGGTATACAAATCGAACATTTGCTAATAATAAATAATAAAGAAATTTATTTTAAAAGAATTCTTTATAAGGAAGGGCTGGGAAGATGCTCAGTCAGGAAAGTGCTTGCTGCATAAGCATGAGGGCCTGAGTTTGATTCCCAGCACCCATGCAAAGCCAGATATGGTGGCATGCTCCTGTACCCAGTGCTGGGGGTGGGAGAGAGGGAGGGGGAAGAGGCAGGGGATTCATTCCTGGGGTTTGCTAGCTAGTCAAACCAAATTGGTGAGCTCCAAGTCAGTGAGAGACCATTTCTCAAAAATAAGGTAGATTGTGATGAGGAAGACATTCAACATCAACATCTGGCCTCCTCACACATGAACCACACACATACATGAACATACATACACTCAGCCCGAGCTAGAGCGTCCTGCCTCATCCTCCCAAGAGCTAGGATTACAGGCATACATTATCATGCTTGGCTTCGATCTATATAATTTTTAACAAAGGTAAAGCATCTCCTTTACAAAGTGTCCCTTTCAGAGAAAGTCCAAGATATAAATAATACCTTATTGTGACAACTTGATCTTTCAGTCAGGTCAGAAGACTGAGATCTGTTTCTGGGACTAGGCCACTCTTCTCCAATCAAAGATGTCCTCAGGGAGACCTTGTTTAACTGTTGTATGTATAAGAAGAGCAGAAACTGTAGGGTGTCCACTGAAACCTGTTTAAGAAGAAAATATTATTTATTACCTTAAAACACTATCAATCACTGGTCTATAACCAAGTACATATAGTAAATTAAATTCAGTTTCTTGATCCTAAACATTCAAATTCAGAACTATTGCTACCATTACCATGATTCCCAGATATAGATGCTTCTCAAACTAGGTAACTTCACAGAGAGCCATAGAAATTCTCTCCACAAATCAGCATAGAGGAAAAGATGAAGTACATACATTTTACTAGGGCGTTATTTCACAATGTTAAATCTTACAGGTGAAGAGGCAACCTTGGCAATTTGAGTAACTAAATGAATAGACAGAAGGAAAAAAATGAAGGAAATTTGGTAGAGGCATAGAGGTTGAACCTGAGATTCAGACTTATCACAAAATTTACAATATCAGTATAACAAATTAAACTGTAATTTCTGGTATTTTTTTGGTAGGGGAATAGGATTTTATAAAAGTGTTAAAAAAGGTTTGACCTAGAGAAAAGAAAAATCTAGGTATAGTGATGTAACCTGTTATCCTAGCACTCAAGAAGCTTATGAAATTATAAAATAGGGTCCAGCCTGGGCTACATAACAAGACTGTTGAAGATAAAAATACAACCCAAACCAAAACTACTACCAATATGGTGGGTGGTGATACAGGACTTTAATCCTAGAACTCAAGAGGCTGAAATAGGAGTATCACCATGAGTTCAAGGCCAGCCTGGGCTACACAGTGAATTGCAGGTCAGCCTGGGTTAGAGTGAGACCCTACCTCAAAAAACTAACGAGAAACCATTACTGGTCTGGTCTGATGGGGACCTTATTAGAGCTCATGATTATTTTCATACACCCCTCCTGGTACACACAGAGGAGAGTTAAACAGTGATCCACCTGGGTCTACAGTTACAGTCATCCTTACTTCCAACCTGGTTAAGAATGGCTATCATCTCAGCAATGGAAAAACACAGACCATGGGAACAACCAGATCTATTCAGTCAACTGTCAATGTGGAGCCTGGTGAATACACATATTTTATAGTTTTACTTTTTGTTGCTATTTATCTTTTAGTGTATGTGTATATCTGTATGATGTGTTCATGTGTGCAAATATGGGCATATGCACACCCTGGCACGTGTGACCAGTGGACAACTTTACAAAGTTTACCCTCACCTTCTACTTTGTTTGAGGCAGGCATCTTGTTCAGCGCTGGCTGCCTGGCTAACTGACCCATGAGCTTCAGGTGGATTCTCCCTTCTTGCATAGGTGTGCCCCAAGTACAGACAGATTCCTATAGGTTCTGGCTTTTATGTGGGTTCTGGGGATCTGACCTCAGATACTCACATTTGCACAGCAAGTGCTTTATCATAGAGATACCTCCCCAAATCTAGTTTTTTTTCCAGTTTTTAAATTTGAAGATATTTGGTCTTTTTTGAACTTTTATTTATTTGAGAGAGAGAGAGAGGAAGAGAGAAGAGACACAGAGAGAGACAGAGAGAGAGAGAGAATATGGGACTCATGCCACTTAAAATGAACTCCAGATGCATATGCCACTTTGTGCATCTAGTTTTCTGTGAGTACTGGGGACTCAAACACAGGCCATGAGGCTTTATAAGTAAGAAGTATCTTTAACCACTGAGAGTTCTCTCCAGTTCCCCTACTTATTTTGAGACAAGGTCTTAGGTATCTGAGACTGGCCTTAAGCTTGCTATGTAGTGGAGGATCACCTTGAACTTCTGATTTTGCCTCTACATCCCAAATGTTTTGACTACAGGTGTGTACTACCATTCCTATTTTATTTGATGCTGGTGATCAAACCCAAGTCTTCCTGCATGCTATACAAGCAAGTGTTCAATCAATTGAGCTATACCCCTAGACCCAAATTTTTATTAAACTTTTTGCAATAACTATAGATTCAATGTAGTTCTAAGAAATATTACAGAGATCTCATGTCTCTTTTCACCTAGCTTCCCATGTTTATAATTAGGGTTGGAGAGACGGAGCACTGGTTAAAGGCTCTTGCATTTAAAGCCTGGCAGCCCAGGTTCAATTCCCCAGTACCCACATAAAGCCAGATGCATAAAGTGGTGCATGCATCTGGAGTTCATTTGCAGTGGCAAGAGACTCTGACATGACCATTCTCTCGCTTGACCTCCCTCGTTCTCTCTC
Source organism: Zapus hudsonius (assembly GCA_004024765.1). Classification (NCBI taxonomy): domain Eukaryota; kingdom Metazoa; phylum Chordata; class Mammalia; order Rodentia; family Dipodidae; genus Zapus; species Zapus hudsonius. The sequence goes on from PVHP010009252.1 coordinate 40,936, forward strand.
TGCTAATGAATAAATAAATTAATTAAATTAAAGCAATATCACAATTAGGATCTCACATTAGATGAGTCAAGATACAGACCATTTTCTTCAACACAGGAATCTCTTTCCTACTACTCACCCTTTCCCTAATTCTCTTGACTACTTATACAATCTTTGTTTCTGTTACTTTTTCATTTCAAGAATGTTACATAAACAGAATCATACAATATGTAACTTTTGGGGATTGGTTTTTTTCACTCAGTGTAAATTTCCTGCTTTTATACATACTTTTATTTTAATTTTTATTGTTATTTCTTCACATAGTCTCCTCTTAAGACTAAGATTCTTTCTCTTTTTTTGCATATGTGTAGTATGCATGCATGTGTATGTGGCCATGTGTGGGCACAGGGGTGTAGTGGTGCTCATGTACATGCACATGGAAGCCAAAGGTTGCTGTTGGGTGTCTTCCTCAAATCACGCTCCACCTTACTGAGGCAGTCTCTCCTGAACCTGGAGCTTACTAGTTTGACTAGACTAGCTCCCAGCAAGCCCCAGAGATGCCAACCCCACCTCCCCACACGAGGATCACAGGCACACAGCAACACACCCAGCTTATGCATGGGTGCAGGGGATTCAATCTCAGGTCCTCATGCTTGTGTGGCAAGTACTAGAGTGACTCATCCATTTCCTCAGACCAAAGATTGTAAGATTTTGCCTTTTTCACTTTTATATCCATATTAACTAACAATAATATGGCACATGGTAAACACTTAAAAAAACTGGGAAGTTTTTGAATATTTTATTTATCTCTATATCCAAAACCACATTCTGGAACATAATAGGTATTCAGTGAATACTCGACTGATGAGCAACTACAGTGCCCTTCCCTTCTAAGTTATGGGACAAAATTCTTTTCAATTTCCAAAACCTTGTTAATTATTGCCCAAATGGCAGACAATGGCTACTTTTTCTCTTCTTGTACAGCCTACAATAAAATGGTATTTCCAGCCTCTCTTACAGTTAGATATGGTATGAGTTATACAGTCAATGAAATGTAGATCTATTTATATTTATGACTTTCAAGATGGACCCAGAAAACTCATAAGAAATAGAAGCAAAGGACTTGGGCCCTACTTGACAGGGCTGTGGCAACTGTATTACTATTTACAACTGTTCCCTTTCCACTCTTTCCAGAGGCTTACATAGCCCTATTCATGAATATGGGATTTCCCTTTCCTCTGGTGAGATAGTTTACCTTTCTACCTCATTGACTTCAGGCTTTGCCATGGGGTAAAAGCTTTGGCCAAGGGAGTGAGCATAGGCAATTTATGGCATAGCTGAGTAAAAGTTCTAGGCCCTACTCTGAGAACCCACAAATGCAATGGAATGAAATTAGGGCTCAAAACTTTCATTATATACCGTCAATTTAAAAGGATAAAGACAAGTGTAACAAAGCTAATTACGACATGAAACAGTACCATAGAATATACCTCTTTTTTTTTTTTTTTTTTTTTTTTTTTTGAGGTAGGGTCTCAGGTCTCACTCTAGCCCAGGCTGACCTGAATTTACTATGTAGCTTCAAGGTGGCCTCGAACTCGAGGTGATCCTCTTACCTCTGCCTCCCAAGTGCTGGGACTAAAGGTGTGCATCACCATGCCTGGCTTAAAGAACACAACTTGTAATAAGAAAGGGTGTGGAATAGTTTGGGCAGAACTACGCAATAGGGAGAGGAGAAAGCTTTATCCTAAAGCCATAGACTCCTGCTGGTAAATCCCAATGACAGAACTGGTTATCCCACACAATCAGCTATTGGTAGGGAGAACCATTAGGGCCCCAAGACAATGCAGGCCATTGCCAAAGCACTTGGTTACCCACTAGAGCTAAATGGTAAGACCCTATTTCTGAAGAGACCACAAGTTGTATTCACAGGACATTGAGAGATCACACTGGAACTGAGAAGAAGAATGCCAGCTGATGGTTAGCCCTCATAGTGCTTGAAAGTGCTATGTGAGGGGCTAGGGGACAATGGCCACCAGCAGCCTGAACAAGCAGGGAATCCTGCAAGCTGTAAAGCCAACCAGCCAGGCAAGATGTACGTACCTCTGCAATAGTGGCACACAGGATAGGGGGTAATCAGCTGCTATCTGATTAGTCATGAGACCCACCAGTGGAAGGAATTCAAAGAGAACCCAGTCAGAAGCCTATGGCTTGGAAAATCATAACCTCTAGAGAGAAGCTCCCACTGTACTTTGGCTAAAAGGAGAGGGTATGCCCATCAAAAAAGGCTTCTAAATGTCCACATTTATCCCCTTTGATGCATGCTGCTGTCACTCTTGGCTAGAGAATCTGCTTTGTACAGATTGCAGGGAATGCCAGAGACCCACAACCCATCAGAATGATAAGAAAAGAAAGCAGGCTGCCTAGTACAAGACAAGTCATCTCTATCACATCTGCCTGGGCCCAGAAAACACCCTGGAAGAAGCAGTGGATTAAATGTGAGTGCTGTTCTCACTGCTAACCTGAGAGCCTCCTCCAGAGAGATGATGGTAGATGCTGAGGAGACTCCAAACTCATTGAAGCAGAAATATCAATGATGCAGAGAGCTCAACACTAGAGGAGACTTCTAACATGCCCTCCAAGGCTCAGGGAACATTGCAGAAGAGGGTATAGAAAGATTGTAAGAGCTACAGGATGGGAAAGAGTATCCTGAGGCATTATCATCCCCTCTAGTTGGGTCATATAACAGTTCTAGTTTGAGTTTTTTAAAGGAACCATCATACTAATTCCCATTGTGGCTATTCCAATTCACACTTGTTCCTCTATGCTCACATACTCATCAGCATTTCTTGTTGCGATTTTCTTGAACAGTAATTCTGACTGGGGTGAGATGGACTTTCAAATCAGTTTGAGCATGCATTTCCCTCATAGCTAAAGAGACTGAACTTTTTCTCAAATATTTAATGCTGCTTATGTTTCTTCTATTGAAACCTGTTGTTCATTTGCTCATTTGCCTTTTTTATTTTTGACAATTTCATACATGCATATGCATTTTGATAATATTCATCCTATCTCAAAACAACAACAACAACAAAAGGAAGTAACAGAAAATTACTGCCAGGAATAGGATTGTTGGCAACAACAGGTATTAGGGGCAAGCACGGGGCAAGCATGGAGGGGAACAAGCAAACATCCAGAGTGCTATAAATGGAGCATTATGAATGATTCTGGAGAGGACTTAGAACACAAGAGTAGAAAGTGCTAAAACACCTTACCAGGGGATATCCTTTTGGAAACCGCTATAAAGATCATTCTTGCAACACCACTTCGAGGAATTTGGATGATCTGTGCCCATACCCTAGAACTTGATGCAACACTGAATTTAACAGTGATGATGTGTGGTGCCTGGTAGAGAAAATACCAAAACAACCAAGCATTCAGACTGTGGCTTGGTTACTTTAAGCTGCACACATCAAAATTCGGGAGCAATAATGTGATCTAAAAGTAGACTGTGCAATTTAAAAGGATGCAGAGCATACAGATTTGAAAAGCTTACAGACTGCCCAGGGACACGGCAAGAAAAATTGTGTAGGAAAGTAGCCCAGCAACAGCTTACTCTAGAGATGAGCATGGATGAAATGAGGCCAGATGAAGTGACAGCATCAGGGCAATGAGAAAGAGACCTGGAAGGTAGCTCAGAAACCTGTGAGATGTCTCATCAGTTAAAGGTGCTATCTTGCAAAGCCTGATAGCCCAGGTTCGATTCCTCAGTACCCACATAAAACCAGATGCACAAAGTGGCACATGTGTTTGGAGTTCATTTGCAGTGGCAAGAAACCCACTTTCTCTCTCTCTCTCTGTTTACAAATAAATAAAATTATACATATATATATATATATATATATATATATATTTTAAAGAACTGAAACCAAAGTGAATATAAAGAGATTAGCTGTAAGAGGGAGGGATGGATGGGCAAAAGGATACTTATGACATGTAAACAGAAGAAAAATGCAAGGGGGAGGGGAGGTACAAGGAGGGATTATATTTGAAATGCCATTAAATAAATAAATAATAAATTATAAGGTAAAAAGGGATTGAGGAAAATATCCAGCATCAACTTCTTGTCTTCACAAACACATTCACACACATATACATGTGCACATACACATATGCAAAAAATATTAAAAAATAAAATTAAGGGCTTGGGAGATGGCTCAGTAGATAAAAGTGCTTGCTATACAATTGTGGGTAATTGAGTTCAGATCCCCAGAGCCTACATAAAAGCCAGATGCTGGGCTTGAGAGATGGGCCAGCAGTTAAAGGCACATGCCTGCAAGCCTGATGGCCTGGGTTCAATTCCCCAGTACCCACATAAAGCCAGATACACAAGGTGGTACATGAATCTGGAATTCGTTTGCAGTGGCAGGAGGCCCTGGCATGCCCATTCTTTCTCTCTCTTTCTCTTTCTCTTTCTCTCTCTCACCTAGCCTTGTCTCCTTCTCTCTGTCAAATAAATAAATAAATTTTTTAAAAGCCAGATGGTGTAGTAGGGTTCTGCAATGCCAGTGCTCTTACTGGATGGGAGGTAAAAACAGAATAATCTCCCAGAAGCTTGCCCGTCAAAGAGCCAAGGAAATGCCTGAAACAAGGTCAAGGCCAAGACCGACAGCTGAGTTTGTCTTCTGACCTTTATGCCCCCTTGCACCCATGTATCCCCCCCCACGCACACACACGCAGGCAGAAGATGGGAATGGTTTATTTTCCAAAGTAACTACCATACATCAATCCATACCTTATTTCTTTGCTTTTCCACTTCATCCTCAGATGTGCAGTTGGACAAAATCTCAGACCATTCGAGACGCTCTTCGGGGGTCTTCACCGAAAGATTATCAAATATTTCAAAGTAAAGCCATGCCAGATCCTTAGCCAACTGCAGCTTCCCACATGCAATGTGCCTCCATGTGGACCAGTACAGGCGCGGATAAGCTCCGTCTGTGGCCCGGGTTCGAACGTAGGTGGAGATCTTCCTGAGATAGTGGAGACTGAATTTGGATGGAGGTGGGGCTTGCAAGGCACCCACAATAAAAGGTTCTGCTTTTACCCAGAGGAGAACTCTGGACTGATCCATAGTATCTCTGAGGACATCTGGATGGAAAGGCTTCTTTGCATACCTATAAAACAAACTTTCTTCACAGACTTGAAACAAAGCTCATTTATACATCTTCGTGGAAGATGGCCCTTACCTGTTAACTGTTTTTAAATGTACTGTATTGTAAATTTAAAATGCATCTCAAGCTCATCAGTCAAAAGCAAAATACTGATTTTCGATCAAATCCCATTTCAATGTATGAGAAAAATACAGTAAAATATTATTTGAACTATTACAAATGATTGTTTTAGAAAATTATGCAAATGCATAGTATGGGTTAGATTTCTGCATAGGGAAGGAGGAAAAGAGGTGTGTGAGAGAGAGGGGGTATTATCCTATCATAGGAAACTATGCTGAATGTGCTCTGAGGGGAAAAACTGTTAGAAATAAGTGGAATTTTTACAAAGTTAAATCACTTGGTTAAAGATTTGGACACACAGGCTCAACATGGAGCGTTAATATGAGGTGGCAGACAAGAGCGTGGATATAAACATGGGCTACAAAATTAGACCCAGGGAAGTTAAAGCATCGATAAATGTATTCTAGTAGTCAACTTGTATGGTATATTTTATTGAGCTCAGTTCAGGTACTGTATTTCTAGGTGTTTGTTGTTTCTCCACCATACAGAACAATAAAATATAATTTCTTAGAATATATATAAAACATTTCAAATAAAAGGAGAATCATCCATAGTACCACCACTAATGGGCAATAAGTTTCTATTTTATTATACTTCCTTCTTGTGTTCTTTTCTACACACAGATTGGACATTTGGTTTTGAGTTTTAATAGTTGTGATAGCATATATAATTCAATATTCTTTTCAAGGCATCCTTTACCACCTTTCTGCTTATTTTGCACATTATGAATTCTGTGTGCTTGTGAAATGAAGTAACTGACATTTCTGCTGTTCCTGCCATCTATTCCCATTGCTTTTCAAAGTAGCTATCAGAATCAAATCGTTTGATTAAGAATCTCTTTATTGACCGGGTGTGGTGGTGCACACTTTTAGTCCCGGCACTCGGAGGCAGAGGTCGGAGGATCACTGTGAGTTCGAGGCCAGCCTGAGACTACATAGTGAATTCCAGGTCAGCCTGGGCTAGAGCGAGACCCGACCTCGAAAACAACAAAAACCTCTTTATTGAGCACAGCACTCCTCAGCACTAACATTTTTAAAAATTTTTCCTTGTTAGACCAACACAAACTATTTTGTTGAACACGTCTCACTCACTGTACTTTGCTAGCATGAAAGCACATCAGGAAGACCTCCAGAATTCCCTGCAGAACGAGAACCGGCCGGGCCGCCGGCGAGGAGCCGGGCTCCGGGGTCGGGACGGGGCAGGAGGCAGCGGCCGCCCGCCGCAGGAGTCCCGCCCCGGCCCCCCGCGGCCCGGCCCGCAGTTACCTGCCAGGGGGAACGCCGCCCCGCCGCACCTCTCCGCACGCCAGTCTCGCTCCACTTGGCGCTTTCCCGGCGCGGCGGCTTCGCCTACTGCGCAAGCGCGATGCCTGGCACCACCGAGACCTGGAGGACCGCGTTCCTAGAGCGGCGGGCGGCGCCACCAAAACGCGGTTGCGCGTAGCTTCCGGAAAAGGTAGCGCGCTTGGGTCCTTTAATCTTCATGGGAATGGAAGTTCATACTATGGGTGGGACCTTTGATATCTAAATCTTTGCTCTGGTAAGTTAAGCACATTTGTTTTGCCAATGAGAAAACTAGGGCACAGAGAGGCGAACTTAACACAGCCCTAGATCACACAGCAAAATACAAACAACAAAAATAAATACAAAAGACTAAAGTCAAAATTTGAAGAGTCTGAAGCTGAAGCCACCCCTCTCACAACTCGGTTACCTTTCCAGCCATGCCACAGCCCACCTTGAAAGTGTTACCCCTTTCTTTAAACTTACATTTTCTTGATTCATGAACATCCTGCTTTCTTAGTTCTTTTGAGATTACGAAAGTTAAAGTAGACAATAAAATGGAATCTTTCCTTCTAGGAGGCCATTTTTATCTAATAAGCATTTTCGGAAGCTGGGGCTTCCTAGGCGAGCTGACCTAGATAATGATCCAGGCTGTGTCACCTGCTAGTTCAGTGCCTTACCCAGGCTCTGCCCCCAGCCCAGTGCAAGGGATGGACCCAAAGGCTCCCACATGCCTGGGCCCCAGGTGTTCTAACAGCAGGTATTACTTACACACCACTGCTCATCTGCACGGCACTAGGTACTAGGATTACAGCAGTGAACAAAACACATAGGGTTCTTGCTTTCTTGTATATAATATGGAGGACGGAAATCTATATTAAGAAAGGGATAGGGCTAGAGAGATGGCTACAGGGTTAAAGCGCTTGCCTGCAAAGCCTAAGGTCCAGGGTTCAATCCCCCAGTACCCACATGAAGCCAGATGCACAAAGTGGCGCATGAATCTGGAATTCATTTGTAGTGGCAAGGCCCTGGTGCATTCTCTCTCTCTCTCTCTCTCTCTCTCTCTCTCTCTCTCTCTCTCTCTCTCTCTCTCTCTCTCTCTCTCTCTGCTTGCAAATAAAGAAAAATATTTAATATAAATATCTGAACACTAACCTACCCCTGAAAACACTATTCTAAGGTTCTCTACTCAACTGCAAACATTACAGCCCAGATTCATGTGAGTGTGGAAGGCAGTGATAGAAGCAGTAGGCAGTGTAAGAATAAGGGACTCAGTCAAAGCTAGTTTTCATTAGCCAGGGAAGTCTTCTCTGAGATGGTAACATTTAAGCTGACATCCATGCTAAATCCCATGTTAGGTGGGAAGAACGTTTCAGGCCCTATACAGGAAGGAACTTGGTGTATTCAAAAAAGAGAAGGAAGGTCAAAGAAGAGGGTGGATGACACACAAAATGGTCTGCTAGAATCTGCAGGAAATAAACTGAGGAAAGTTGGATAACACTATCAGAAGAGGTGAACATGGTCAAAAGCCTCTCACTTCAATAGTAAAATAAAACAGGAAACTTTACAAAGCAGGGAGGTGTTGTTTTTATAAAAAAAAAAGGGGGGGGAAGTCCTGAAGTCTAGCGGGCACCGCTTCTGGTTCCTGGCAGCCTGCCCAGCCGGGAGCGTGCTGATGGTCAGGCCAGGCTGGGCAGAGGGGCTCTCAGAGCGCTTCTGAGGTTGTCCTATTTAGCAGTACCAACAGGGAGGATCATCTTGCCAAAAGTAAACAGATGACATCACAGATTCACACGGAGCAAACATATCTATAGAACCTTCCGATTCCACTTGTCTCAGCAGCCCATGGAGCTATCTCTGAAAGAGAACATATGCTAGGACACAAAGCAAATCTTAGCAAATAACAGAAAGTCAGAATTTCTTGTATTCTATTTGACCGCAATGGAATAAAACTATCAATCAGCAGACACAAACTCGTGGAGATTGGATGATAAATAGGTTACTGAAGAAATTAAGAAGGAGATTGAAAACTGCTGCAATGTAATGATAAAGAAAATGCAACATACCAAACTTTATATAGGATCTAATGAAAGCAGTCCTTAGAGGAAAAGTTTGTACTTGTAGTACCTACTTTCAAAAAGTTCAGAGATTTCAGATAACTTTAATAATGTACCTTAGGGCCTTGGAAAAACAAGACTAAGCCAAACCCCAAATCAGTAGATAGAAATAAGATCAGGGCAGAAATTAATGAAATGGCAATGAAAAAAGCAACCCAAAGAATGACTGAAATAGTTGTTTCTTTGCAAAGGTAAACAGGAGCCAGGTGTGGTGGTGCGCTCCTTTAACCTCAGCACTAGGGAAGCAGAGGTAGGAGGATAGATGTG
>PVHP010009253.1:0-19442 GCA_004024765.1 Zapus hudsonius
TTTACTTTGTGTTCTATAGACATACTCAGTCATACATATACATGTCCACACACATGCACGCAGCCACCCCCCCACAAAACAAAGATCTGAGTAGTGTTTAAAAAATCTTAAGTGAAAAAATATATACATTACATACTTTGAAGAAATATGAAAGTTCCTTATTTATAAGTAGAAACTTATGGATGAATCATGAGTTAGTTCCATCGTTTCCCTCCTTTCTGAGCCCCTTATACTAAGGGCCCTCTTCAATGGGGTTGCTGGTATTCACCATGGGATTGTGGGTTATGAGTTATGAGAGCAGCAATCAGTCAGTGTGATGGGGGAGGAGGAGGCAGTGCCTCCCATGGCTCTTACAATCTTTCCATCTCCTCTTCCAAAAATTGTAGCGTTGGCAGGTGAGTCCTATTTTGTCTTGTTTGTATGTTTATTATTTCGTTTTGTTTTTCAAAGGTAGTCTTGCTATGTAGCCTGGACTCATGATGTAGATTAGGCTGGCCTTGAACTTGTGTGCTTGAGTGCTGACCTAAGGGTATATGCATCACACCTGTTTAGGACTTTCTATTTTGACTCAAGCAACATGGCACAAGTTTTACAAAGGTGGAATCATTCTTAAGATTTAGGCATCAAAAACAGGAAGAACCAGAAATCAGAATAGTCCCTCTGCTTCCTCAAATGTGCTACCCAGAATCCATGGTTCACCCATGCTTGAGAGCCCAGGTTCATGTCCTGGTGCCAGCAAAGTCACTCAAGACAAAGTCAGACTAATTTCCATGTGTGAAACATACTCAAATGTCAAAAGTATACATGCTTGAAGAGCTTCCACCCAGGTGAGCATTTGTCCTTTGCTGAAATAACTAAAATCCAAGGGAGATGAACGAAGGAATAGGTGTCCAGAAAAGAGCTATGGAAATCACAGACCTAGTAGCCCAGTTTCAGTCAGAAAGCCTTCTCAAAGCTGTACATTCATTGTCACTCAAAATGAAGCCCGTTTCCATCACCAGCAAAGACATTACAGCAGCCCTGCTTGTCTGGTACCAGGCTTTTATATTCTTACAGTTCTTAGTTATATTTTAGCTTTATTTTCTTTTTATAAAAAAATGTGCACGTGTGTGTGTGTGTGTGTGTGTGTGTGTGTGTGTGTGTGTGATGCATTTATGTATGGGAGAACAGCACTCAGGTGGCCAGAGAGCATGCACCCAGGGGTGTTGGTCCTCTCCTCCCACCATGTTTTGATAAGACAGTGCCTCCTGTAGTTATTTTGTCTCTGTGAAAGCCAAACTAATTGTTTTTTGAGTTTTGGGATTCTCCTGATTGCTTCCTATCCTGCCTGCATGCACCACTTTGAGTCTGGTATATGTGTGTACTGATGATCGTGAGGCCAGTTGGCAGGCCTGCAAAGCAAGTGCCTTTACCTGCTGAGTCCTGTCCTTGCTTCTTGTGTCATGCCATTTGGTGTGTCTGTTGTTTGTTGAGTTTGGTTTATTAGTCTCACTTTCCTGACCTAAGAGTTGGAGGACAGGTGAATTATAGTTTCTGGAAATGCCTTCAAACATCCAAAAGAACATTATTAGAAATCTCAGGCTGACTCTAGTTAAGAAAACACTTTTGTGTTCCATGGAAAGAGAATCATACAATCCCAAATCACTGCCTATAAATGAGGCTTCTCTGGGTGTCCTATACAGTTCAGGCTCGATTCTTGGAAACACCTCACTGTTACTACAATCCCCATCCCACCAAGGGGTTGTCATTGGTTACACAAAAGGAAGAGTGTTCACAGTGTGACAATCAGATAGAGGACAATGCTCCAACAATGCAATCTAGACACATACCCATGGCTGCCCACAGTCCATCAGACACAGAGATGAAATAAGTAAACATTAAGAAAATAAGAAAACTGTTTCAAATCTTCCTGCCCAGAAGGGAGCCTCACCTTTCTGCTGGAAGCTGTAAGAGAAACCAACCACACTAGACTCTCTAACAGAGCTGCACATAAATTTCTAGCCAAGGAAGTCCTCAGGTTTTATATCAGAACAAGAAGCATGGATATTTTCCTAAACTCAGGGTTGTGGACAAGTTTGATGCTGGAAACACGTGATTGGCTGAGAACACAGAAGTTAGCCACACAAAAGCTCTGGGCTCACAGTAGATGAAGCTACAATTGTGATGTTTTAAGACCCTTTCCAAGAATGTACCTAATGGAGTCATCACAAGGCATAAGCCAACATCCTTACCTCATGCAAACATGCTTAAAACCCCACTAATGCTCAAAGCCTTTGTGCTCACAACAAAAGGATCCCACTGCTTCCCCCTCTCAACACCCATGTTCCTGGAGCCAGACCCTTCAATTCTGAAGCTTGTAATAAACCACTTGCCTACAAATGAGAAGGGAATACTGCAGTTCCATCACTGGAAAAGAATGTGATTTCAGCATCAGAAGAGTAAATAAAATAGTAATCCTAGTGTCATAAATTATGCATCTTTCATCTCAGAGGACAATAAATAAAGCATCTTTCATCCCTATGAATCCCCAAGCAGTTAACAATTCATATACTAACCAGCACATGGGGAATTGCTTCAGTCATCACTCAGAGGCATTTTGCCCTGGGATGCTGAGCTATTCTAATAGCACATGGTCCTTTCTGAAAGATGAGAAGGACGGAAATATTACACCAGTGGCCTACATGTGGGGGATTAGATCAGAGGTGCTAGGAATTTAATTGAAATTCACTTAGACTAGGCACTCTTCCTCCTTTGAGTTCAAAGGGAGGTTACTTTCCAGACTTCTCACATAACATACAGAGGCATAACACTTCAAAGTTCATGGCTCGTGTTCTCTTTTCTTCTCTCTGAGGTTATTACAATACCATCCCTCCCCCACCTTTTTTTTGAGGCAAGAGTTTACTTATAATCCAGGCTGTCCTCAAACTCTCAATCCTCCTAAGTGCTGAATTACAGATGTGTCAACATGCATTGCAAATAAATGTTTTAATATTCCCCTTCATCTCTCTCTCTCTCTCTCTCTCTCTCTCTCTCTCTCTCTCTCTCTCTCACACACACACACACACACACACACGTGTGTGTGTGTGTGTGTGTGTGTGCGCGTGAATGCTTGCATGTGGAGGTCAAAGGACAACCTCAGGATGTCATTCTTTTCTTTTTCAGGGCAGGGTCTCTCCTGTTGTTTGGCCACTAGGTAGAGCAGTCTTGCTGGCTAGACAGTTTCTGGATCCTCCTGGCTCTGCTTCCATTGCCATAGGCTCTTTGGGATTGCAGACACATGAGCCAGTTTGTGCCCAGCTTTAGTTGAGTGCTGGGACAGTGTTTGGACAGCAGGCTACAAGCCATCGCCTTTTACCACTGAGCCATCGTCACAGCCCACCAGACACTTTTTTTGAAACAAATATTTAGTCATAGTCATTCATCTATTTGAAAAACTTCTTCGTTCTCTTTTTCTTAACAGTAGGCCCCATTTCCTTAACATGGCACGAGCAATCCTAATCTAGTGATTGGTTGTGAGAGAACCTCTAATATTTACTTATATCATCTAACTCTGACAGAAATATAGGCTCCAAGAATAATGATAAAAAATTCACTGTGACTAACATTTTATGTGTCAGTATTGGGGAGAAAATAAGTAATATTTGACCATGCAATGCTAATATTTAGGTGACTATATTGGATCATCATATTTGATGACTTACAAAATCATGCCAATAAGAGAGGTAAAGCCTAAGTGAGTACAGAGGAATTATTCTGTTACAGTAGATTAAAGTTTATATAAGACAGAATGAGGAGCTGGAGAGATGGTTCACTGGTTAAAGGTATTTGCCTGCCAGGGCAGGTTCAATTCCCTAGCCACTCATGTAATTCCAGACAGGCATTTGTTCCCAGTGGCAAGAGAACCTGGTATGTCTGCACCCACATATACACAAGTATCAATAAATGAATATATATTTTTAAAAAACAAAATGACTATATTATCCCATCATTCAAATGTAATTAGTAATATTTGAACTGGGACACGACATAAACTATACAATGAAAACTGAACTATACAATGATGGCCCCTCCTGTGTAGGGAACTGTAGTGGAATTTTTCAGGTTTGTGTAAAGTGGATGAACAGTTTGGTACAGTGTAGCTCTACTCAGTTCTGTAAGCCATACCTGAAGCCATGCATCCCCCCTGCATCTTCTGAGGAGCTAATGCATTTTGAAAGAGGTCTCTTCCCAACTCCTCATCTTCAGCTCTGAGTGACCTGGGGTGAGTGCCAGAGGAATTCCAAAGGCTGATTGTCTTCATTTACACAGTTAAATGCAACCCCACTGGTGATGACTCTTACCAAGGGCCACATTGTCACCTTCCTTCACACAAAGAGCATCTCATTAATAAACTGAGCCCCTCTCCCCATATATTATACCTTGCACTCACACATCCCACATCTACACAAAAAGGTTTGCAACTTGAGCTCAAAGTGGGGTTTTCTCTAAGCTTTGCCTAGTACACCAGGACAGAAAGGAAGCTGTGAGCAAGTCTCTAGTATTGTAAATATTGACGATATCAGCTCTGTAAGAGTTTTCACATGTGTACACATCCAAACTGATACATGGATCAGTGCTTAGGAAGTGATCTACAGACAGTTAAAAAGAGCAGCGTTCAGGACCAGCGAGGAAGAATGACTCGTTTGCATCTCTGGTTTGTGAATATACCACAGAGCTCAGACTAGAGTAGGTGTTCAATAAATATTTGTTAAATAAGTGTTGAAAGAATGCCTGTAAATCTTTTCTCTCCCCACAATGACTCAAACACATAAAGCAGAATGATAGCCCTTGGGCTAGGAAGGTTGGCTGGCATGCTTTCGCCAGTGCCTGCCCAATTCCAGGAGGAAACAAAGCCACCTGGCTGCCTCTGCTTCAGCCTCCAGCTCTCAGATTTCCTGTTCATCTTTTCCTTCATCCTAAACAGATGAGAAACAAATGGATATCCCCAGGTGAAGAGGGAAGGTTATGCATAGGAAGTACTATGGTGTGAAGACCTGGATCAGGAAAGGCCCATTGACCCTCAATATTCACCCTTTTCTGTAACTGCCCTGTTAATGGTCTATGGAAGGTGCTGGCTCTTAAATGCTGAACCTTGTTTGCTGACTTAGTTCTAATCCAGGACCACAATACACAACTTATTCTGTTCCACACAGCAGCACTATGTTATGTCTTCATCCATTCACTCACAGCTCTCTTGACCACATGAACTGACGCCCATTATGACCCACCCACAGTCAAATCACCATTAGCCTTGGGCAAAATAGTTCCTTCCACATCTGGAACAAGAGGATCCAGATATATGCGTCTATCAGATAAATGGTTTAGGAGGTGCAGGCTCTAAAGTGTCAATACAATGTTCCATGAGGGACTATTGGTCTCTGAGTAACACCCAGGAAAATGGAAGCCCTGACCACAGAGTGTAAATAAAACCATACCCTTCAGAATCCCTGAAGAATGGAGGGAGATGTTTCACTTCTTCCAACACACAGGGATGTGAGAAGATACCATGTGAGTCTGTAATGAGGAGGTGACTGCAGGTTACCACTGAGGATAAAGAAAGCTGAAAATGGGCTGGAAGATAGCTTAATTAGTTAACTGCTTGCTTGCTTGCTTGCAAATATGAAGACTTCAATTTGATCACCAGAAAACATGTAAACATGTAACATATATATATATATATATATATATATATATATATATATATGAACTATAATGTCCTTCACAAACATATAAAAGAGCCTAATGTGATGGTGTGCATTTGTAACCATAGCCTTGGGGAGGAAGAGGCAGGCAGATCCCTGGGATTCACCAGCCAACCAGACTAGCAAAATTGGACAAGTTTCAAGCCAGCCAGAAACCATCTGGAAAAAGATGGATGACACCTCAGGAACATTTGAGGTTTTCCTCTGCTCTCCCCTTGTACACACACACTTGTACACGTGAATATATAAATACACACATTCACATACACACATGAAACACAAATTGAGACTGGAATTCAGGTGTTTTCCAACTGCCAGTGGCTCTTTCCAACACACACACACACACACACACACACACATATATATATATATATATATATATACAATTCACCAATTCTGTATATATATATATATATTATACTTTCTTTCACCAATATTAAAATGTGCTCATAAACATGCCCCAAATTGAAAGCTTTAAAAATGACAAGATAGCAACACACTTTAATTATAAATATAAATAAACAAACATATCAACATATGAACAATATGGATATGAACATGGCCATGAGCACAAACTCACACATAAGCATAAAAGCGTGCACAAGCTTGACGTAACACGCAGCACAGGTCTCATTTTCTCCCCTGTCTTCTATTTGTAAGAGCAGCACTCCTCAGAGAAGCTCCTCAAAGTGCAGACCTTCCACTGAGGAAGGCCACCACTGGGGCCAAGCCTAGCTTGTTGCCACTTGCCAAGGGTGAAGAGCGGCCGCACTGCCAGGTGCCCTGAAAGTGACTCCCTTTTCCTGGCTCCACCATCACCTCAGGCTGTGCCCACACCTCTCCAAGCCCAGCTGCAGGGCTTCTAAAAGCACCCAGAGGACCGAGTGTTACCTGGCAACGGCGCACCTGTGAGTTAGGTCAGCCAGGTGCTGCTACCTGTGTGTTGGGGCTTGAGTTTCCCAGGGCCTTCTCAGGCTTGCTCATTACTGCTCACTCTCCTGGCCCAGAGAGAACAGAGCTGATTGTTTCCTTTCTCTGTTTCCTGGAGACAACAGATCCACTGATTAGCTCTCTACTATGTGTCCAAAAGAGCCAAGATGCACACCATCGCATTAAGCTGTCCATGGACCTCTTAAAGTACTCTGAACCTAGGAAACTTGCAAAGAACACTGGATAGTTTATAAGGAATCATTGTCAATTCATCTAAAAAGAGGAAAACGTCCAACGATTACACAACTTTTGTTTCATTTTCTCTGTGTAACTATTTGTTTTGTTTTACTTTTTGTTCTTCTCCAGCTCCTCCCATCTTGTGGTGTCAAAATTCCCAGGTGAGTCCAGAGGATGACATAGAGTGATGGATTTATATTAATTGTCAACTTGACTGGACCTAGCAAGAATCACCTGTGAGGGATCCTATGGACTAGGTTAGCCTTTGGATACACTTGTGAGGAATTATATTGATTAGGTTAATTGAGGTGGGAAGACCGACCTTAACTGCATGTGCTGGAGTTCCAGAGCTGGCTCTGTCTGCATCCTCACTGTCTAGAATGTGAACAGCTGATAAAGTTCCTGCTGCCAAGCCTCCCCACCATGATGGACTGTACCCTGAAGCTAGAAGCTACAGTAAACCCACCTCCCTTCAACTGAGTTTTGTCCCCACAATGAGAAAGTACCTGATATACTTGGGTGGCCTCTCTAACATTTTACTGAGTAATAATGGGGTTTGATTGGTTGTTGACCCTCAATGGAGAGATCCTATTCTGCACGTGAAAACCTGATCTTCAGTTCACTTTTTGTCTGTAGACCTTACTTTTCTTGGACACCATTTTCTGATAGCAGATGAAAATCTATAGGGTCACAGAGTGAAGTTGCTATAATTCCTCCTCTTTTAACTGCCCCAAGGAGAGGAAGTCTAAGCAGATAAGGACCAGTCACACCTGTTATATGCTACTGGGACAAACCCAATAAATATTGTGTGAAAGTTCCTCCAATTTCCTTAGTGCATTATGAAAAACATCTTTTTTCTGTTCTCATTTTTCTTTGCACCACATCACCAGCATGGACTTCCAGGCATGGTTTGTTTGGAGGACAGAAAAACTAAACAGAAAAAATCCCACTTCCTTTAAAATTCTCCTTGCCTCTGCTTTTTCTCCCCTCTCCGGATTGTTCTCTCCTTTGTCCCACATCACTTCCTGTTCTATCCCATCTGATCTCCTCCCTTCCTCACATCTTATCTTAGTCTTCAGCCCCAGACTTTTACCTGAATATGGCCTTATTAGATGCTCCTACCTCTAAGAAAGGTATTCCTTTGGAATCACCAACTCGCTCTAAAGCATGAGGAAAAGGAAGGAGGAATAAGTCAGGCTCTCCCATGCAGTTTAATGGTTGGTGTCTTTGGGTTTAGGGACCAGGCAACCTTCGTTGTTAAGATGCAAATATTAGTTGCTTGCATTCTAATCACTTCCATTTCTTGTATTTCAATATCAGGGCAATTTCTGAACCAAGTCATTCCCTAAAATTGTTGTTAAATTTTATTATTAAACTTTGCCCTCAAGAGGGTATGATTTCCAGTTCCAGTCTACATGATTCCAGGAGTGAAATCCTCAGGAGCTGTGAGCTGCTATTAAAAGCCTCTTCCCAGCTGCTGGAGCATAACGGGTCCAAGGTGGGTGAGCATTCTTCAACTTTTCTTACGTTCCTTCTCTTAGAGACCCAGACATTTCCTTCTAGTTGACAAATTTGTTATGTGACTACAGATGACTTTTTGTAAAATGTGTTATTTTATTTTTAAATTTGAAGTATAAGGATAGAACACCAAATAAGCTGGTTTTTTTTTTTTTAAAAAAAAACCTCAATCTCACCCTTTAGGGGTGTGTTATAATTTACTTTGTTTTTCAACACTGAGAGTTTATAAACCTGCTTCTTGCAATCTCACTTGAGAAAAACAATTCTAGCTTTTTTTCTCTTTTGCTAATAGACTTAATTATATTTTGAGTTTTCTTGTTTTAATAAGAAACATTTACATGTTTTATGTACCATATATATATATATATATATATAAAAGAAATCATTAGCACTGCCCAAAGTTAATAGCCTAAGAATGTATAGCATAATATACTGCGGAGTTCCTGATAGAGTAGAGAAGATTTACCATAGGACTCAGGGGGAGAAAGAATAAACCGTATGAAACTATTACTACTCCAACTAGCTCTGAAGCAGCTCAATGTGAAACCAACCAGAAAATGATCATTCTCCAAGTATAAATATAAAGCACTAAAAAAGACAAAAGCTCGCACATTGTGAAAAATACATAAATAAGAAGCGCCCCTTAAAAGCATTTGCTGAAAAAAAAGCATTTAGTGTGGCAGTAAAAGAGAGAAATTGTTTTCTTTGTATTAAGTGATTTCTTATGGAATCTGTACAAGTAAGCAGTGCGTAAGAACATGAGAACTGGAGTTGTATCTGTACCTAACTGAGTACAGAATTAGGAAGATGCAGAAGCCAGAGAGATAAGGTTACTTGAGATGTTAAATAAGAGTTGCCCTGTGCCTAAAAATATCATATAATGACACACAATATAAAAATAGGTTCTTTCATAGCTTCATTTTAAATATATGCAAAGTAGCATTCTGAGGTAGATAGATCTACTCCAAAAGGTAATTTTATTAGGCCAATCTTGATATCAGATTTATTTCAACTAAGCAATATATGATCACAAAGTTTATAAAGAGAAAGTTACTTTTTAAAGATGGAGTTATATAATATCAGCTAAAAGAAAGCCTGAGAAACCTCAGTCTAAGCATTTGGACTGAGTAGTAACAAATTAAACAACACAGTTCACAAATTATACATGATGGCATCTTCATTTATCCAGTCAGATCTCCAAGTCTCAGTAAAGCACTAGAAAGTATGGTGCTGATAAAGAGTTTAATGATCACAGTCATGTTTGGTACATGTTTTTACTTTTAAGTCCAAATTCCTAAAGCAAATGAGCTCACATTCGTTCATCAGGGTATCTGGATGGGCAGAGATGGTGGAAATGAAGACAGCCACAGAGACAAAGAAGATTACAAAGAAGTTGTAGTGTGATATCAAGTGGAGTCCCATGCCTTTCCAATGTTAGGCTCACATGAGGAAACGTGCCAGGGAGCAATTACGACTATCAATTAGGTCTAAAAGCAGTGTCCAGTAATGGCTTTACAATGATCTATTTCCTATGGGTTCCAACCAGTAGTTTACAAACTTGTACAGAAGAGTTTGCTTACTACAAAAGAAAGGTTCTTAACATTCCCACCTTGATCTCTGTCTTTTCTCTGCCACAGAACTATTTGGGGAATATGACATTTGGTTATAGAAAAGATTCCATCCAAGTGTATCAGTTATGAATTTATAAAGAACTTCTCTTCATACTGTCCTCTGAAACTTCCCAATAATCCTTTAAGAAAACTACAGGCTATCACCTTTTTAGACAGGAAAGTAAACAATACAGGCTCAGTGATATCTAGATGAGACCATGTTAGCAGGAAGTACTAAATCCTGGATTCAAAGTTAAGTCTTCTGTTTCCAAATCCAGTGTTCCTCTTAATCTATCCCAGGGCCTTTCTCAGAAGATATGGATGTTCTTTAAATACCTGCAGCAAAGAAGGCACTAGAATATAGAAGAATTAGACATACAGGAAGATGGATCATGCAAATGATAGGATTAAAGGGTGCTATGATATGAATGTGAACTGCCCACCCCAAGGGCTCATGTGTTCTCAGTTAGTAGAACTATTTTGGGAGGGTTTGGCATCTTTTGAACATGGATTTAGGGGCCAGTTGTAAGACTTTAGGGGCAAAGCTTCAGTGTTGTAGCCAGCCCAAATTCTGGACTATGTTATCTGATTCCTGGTCCTCTAACATGTAAACAAACCACGTTACATGTTCCCACTACATGGGACAGGAACTGGTCCCACAGCCATACCTTCCCCACTATGAAGCTTTGAGCCCAATAGATTTTTTTTTCTCCTTGAAGTTATTTCTTTTTGGACATTTGGTCATAACAGCAAGAAAAATACCTAATACAGAGGTAACTTGGTTTCAAATCTGCAAGAATGTCTACTTCATGATCAAAAAATAGTGCATTTTAGCATTGAAGTAGAGTTGGAAAGTGTGATGGTTAAGTTTTGATGTCAACTTGACCATTCAAGTAATCTTGGGTGGGTCTCTGAGGGTGTTCACAGGAAGGCAGCCTCTCAGTAGGGAGCAGGATGTAAGGAAGCTCAAAGGAGGTAGAAGTAAACATCCTTTCCTGTGTGGGCAGTGCAGGAAGGAAATTCCAGAGACTCAGGAAGCCATTAAGTCTGGGGAAGGGTTGTAACCCCACCCTAAGGCTATATAAAGGGGAAGAAATTCTCTCTTTGGTCTCTCCTGCCTGTTTTCTAGTTCTGTGTGTGTGATGTAGGTGATGGTTTTTTCTCTCTGCTCAGACCTGTGAAAGAGGGCCAGCCTCTCACTTTTATGAGACTTCCTCTGGATCTGTACCTTGAATAAATCGTTTCCTCCCAAACTGTGCCTGGTTTGAAGATTCATCTCAGCGGCGTGTGGCTGACTGTGACAGAAAGGAAAGATGATGCATGCAGATTTAAGACCTGTGTCTGAACATTTATAAGTTATTTGATTGGAAGTGGTGATTGAGTAGTCACGAGACTCAGGAATAAGGTTGGAAATTAAAATGAGATTACCAAAGGAAGTTACCTCATATCAACCAAGGGAAAGCATGCAAGTGGAGGTAAGTGGTAAAGAAAACCACTAGGGAACCATAGAAGGTTAGGAGGATGTGCTGGTTTCCCAAAACTCGTGGTTTCTGCATGCTTGGTTCCCAGCTGGTAGCAATTTGTGAGGTGGAGCCTTGATGGGGGAGGTGTGTTTTGGGGGGTGCACTTTGAGTCTTATTAGCCCTAACTTGCCAGTGTTGGCTTGGTTCACTCTCCTGTGGCTCTCTTCTACCTGCTGTGGCAGAGGCCCAGCCTCTGCTCATGCCATGCTCTCCCTTCTAATCATGAAGCTTTTCCTCAAGACTGTAAGCCAATAACAATAACAGTAATTATTATTATTTAATTATTAATATAATTTATATATTTAAATTATATTATATATTATATAAATATATTATATTTATAATATAATATTAATTATATATTTTGTTATATTATGTTTATAATACATATAATTATGTAATTATATATTAATTATAATTATTACTATTATTTTATTTTCTTCCTATCAGCTGCCTTTGGTTGGGCACTTAAACCCAGCAATGAGAAAGTAACCACAGCAGAGGAATACATGTATTCAGAAAGAGAGAAAAATCAGTCTCATTTCAAACAGTGGAAAATTCAGTCTTAAAATGGAAGAAAGCTGCAAAGTCAACAGGCTGAAGTAAAAACATAAAGAAGACTGTGAGGTGAAGAGAGCAAGAAGAAAAGTCCAAGTCGAATAATCTCAACTTTCTCATTAAGGAAAATGAAAGATGGTTTATGCTCTTGTGAGTAAAATTTCAAGACAGTCACAGTGAGGAACTTAGAAAGAGCTGGAGATGGCTAACAGCAAAGCTTCTTGGGAAAAAAAACCCAGGCTGTCAGATAACTTGAGTATATAGTGGAAAAGTCAGTGAAATGCCTATAATTCCTCCCAAGAGCAAAGAACTACCTTTTGACTGGTTTAGAAATTAACAAGACCTACCTCAAACCCCCCCCCCAAAAAAAAAGAAAGAAATTAACAAGAAGCACACATGATATGGGCAAAGGAATGAAGGAGATTTTAACACTACATAAAAAGAATGCAAAAGTAACTAAAATCCAAGCTGCACATGTTTACGCCAGGGGAAATGAAAATGAAGGGGGCACCATTACAATAATTGTGAACAGCGGGCTCAGTGGGTGGACTGGTACAAGGAAATCCAGTCCACGAGATGATGTGGTTGTCTGGACAGGTGATCTCAGAGACACCAGTTTTTTCCTTCCCCATTTTTTTTTCCAACCATGTACTTTGTCTGTACAACTGAAAATATTTATTGTTTTTAACTATGTGCAAACTTTCTGTTTTCATTCTTTACTCCCTGTTGGCTTCTGAGCGCCCTTTGTCTTTGTGCCCTGTGATGGCTAGAACAAGTTACCACACAGTGACTCAAACAGCAGGCCCATGGATGCTCTCCACGCTGGAGGGGAGAGGTCAGGACTGGAAAGCTGTACTCCTTCTGGTGGGACTAGTGGAATATGGATCCTTTGCCTCTTAAAGTTTTCCATCACGGTCACAAGGGAGTATATTTAGGTCCACCAGTTAGTGTCCTCCATACTTGAACCTATCTTCCACCCACATCCATTCTAACATACAGAGAGAGAGAGAGAGAGAGAGAGAGAGAGAGAGAGAGAGACAGAGACAGAGACAGAGACAGAGAGACAGAGACAGAGAGACAAAGACAGAGAGAGAAACAGCATTGATAATGCCCTAATTTTTAGGTTTGTAGATCAATTTTCATAGGGGCTTCTGGCATTGGCTACCATGAACACTGGGGGTTTTCTGCTGATATCCACCTTGCCATCCTTCTCAGGTTCTATTCCTGTGGCTTTCCATTCTTCTCACTGCCTTGATGTTCCTTTCAGCCTATCTGCTGGGACTATCGTCTCATTAACTTGTCTTAAATGGTAGTGTGGACCAGATGGGCTCTCCTCTCTCTGTTCTGTATTCTCTCTGGTGAAGGCATTCATGCGTCGGCACGTTTTACTACATCTGTCTCTTCACTGTGGCCTATCTAAAACACAAACCCTGAAGTCATGCCTAATTTCTAACTCAGCATTATCCAGCGGCACTTTCTGTTATGATGGGCATATTCTATATCTCTAGAAGCCACGTGGACTATTCAAATTTGAAATTCAGCTAGTGCTATTGAAGAGCTAAATGTTCATATTGTTCCCTTAAAGAAACTGGCACACAGGTGGTACTGGCACCTTATGGGATGGTGTGACTAGTCTCTTTTGACTATGTGTCCATGCTTTTGGTCACAATGTCTCTTCCTGCTTCTCTTCTCTTCAATTGGTAATTCACAATGTGTCCTTTTGGACCTAACTGCTACTTCTTCTGTGAAGCCTTTGCAATGATTCTAGGTTGGATGACTGCACCCTACCTTTGTCTTTTCATAACACAGTTATATATGCAAATATATAATTATATAATTGTATATATTTTATCTTTCTCACTGCACCACGAACTCGATGAGGACAGGAATGATGTATTAATTCATGGTATAGTCTTTACAAGGTATATGTTTGTTAAGTTAATGAAGAAAATGGGTGACTGAATTTTGCTTCTAAGTCACTTTGCAAATCTCAGAGATAAAGCATAGGTACAAATTCTGTAGGACACGGACCTTGCATTTCTTTTCTCATCCTTTCATGAGAAAAGTCTAGATCATTCTGGAAAGATTTGAAGCCATGTTTTCTGACTGATAGGAAAATCTTAATTTTTGTTTATTTTAATTTGGTCTTGGTTTGGGGTTTGAATGGGTTGCGATTTCAGGAGCTGTAAGGACAAGATGCTAACATGAGCCATTTGGGTACATGGCTGCCACTCTTCGTGCTTCAAGTGCAAACCATTCTGAAAAATCACTCTACTCTGAAATCTGAAATATGGTGATTCAGAGAAGTCCGAATAGTGATGCCTAATTTTTCAGAACTGTGCTTCAAAGACAGTAAAGAGAGTTGACTTTCTGCTAATGAAAGCAAAGGCAAAAGAAATTCTGCTCTCCTTTTGGCTGTGTCTTGTGTGTGGGTGCATGCATCTGTTAATGGGGTGTAGGGCAGCGTTAGCAAAAGGCCAGACAGGCGTAGAGATCACCAAGAACGTGGTTCGTGAAGTCTTTCTCTGCTTCTGTGCATCCGGCCCAGCCTGCCTTGCCTCTAGCTGCTCTTTTTTGTGAGAATCGGTGCCTATTTTGCTGCTATAACTCCTGGTTTCTGGGCATAG
This sequence comes from Zapus hudsonius, assembly GCA_004024765.1. Lineage (NCBI taxonomy): Eukaryota > Metazoa > Chordata > Mammalia > Rodentia > Dipodidae > Zapus > Zapus hudsonius. The sequence goes on from PVHP010009253.1 coordinate 14,745, forward strand.
TTTTAGCCACACATGAGGCATTCATTCACAGTTTAGCTGTTACTCCTATTAAAATGTGCAGGAACAATGACTCTAATGTGCTTTGGGACAGACACATAATTACCCCCTATGACACTAAGAAAGGGGTGTGTATGAGAGATGGGTGGTATTTATTGAAGATAAGTACATTAGCTGGAAACTTTAAATTTTCCTTTCTAAAATATATGGAGAGGAAGCAATCACATTGCAGAAGGCAGGGAGTAACAATTCCATTAAGATATTTCATGGGGGGAAAAACCCTCCTTTCATCCCAGTTTTTTCTTCTATTTCGAGCTCCATTTGACTCATGCTGCAACCTAGAGAATTATGCAGAAAAAGAGTGGGAGGAAGAATATGAGATTCACTTGGTTGGAACTTTAGATACATTTTTCTTTCCTGTTTTATCTATGCACACAGGCGACATCTCTTAATGAGTGTCTTCAAACTTCCCTGCCTTTCAGAAGCACCTCAACTGTGCCCTGGAACAGCAGTTGCTGATTTTAAATATGCTTCTGATATAGACTATTTTTTTCCCTCAGTACTATCCATTGTTTTACCTGCCTTAATGGAAATTATGGGTTTGATTAATGGGCTGAAAGATTTGGTCCATTTTCGCTTCCTTATCTTTATTCCTTTCTGATGTATGATGCTTCCCACAATGTCTGAATACTTGAGAAGAGTATCTGCAAGGGAAATTTAAAATACGAGTAGAAGTGAAAGCGGGATGGTCTGTCGCCTAGTCCTAGCATTTATGGCAGCCATTTATATAAAAGTACTCATGCATGCATGCATGCATACAATTCAGCTATATATTCATTTATCTATTCTAAAACCTATTTTCATAAAACAAGCATTGTGTGTGTGACATTTGGAAGAGTCCAAAGTGATTTTTACCTTCTGCTAAATCCAAATAAGATGGAAACCAGGGCTGGAGAGATGGCTCAGCGGTTAAGACACTTGCCTCCATTGCCTAAGGCCCTGGGTTCAATTCCCCAGGACCCACATAAGCCAGATCCACAAGATGGTGGGCCTGGTGCGCTCTCTCTCTCTCTCTCTCTCTCTCTCTCTCTCTCTCTCTCTCTCATTGAAAATAAATAAATAAAATATTTTAAAAAGATGGAAACCAACCATTTAGCTTTCCTTCACAGTGCTGGTGGACACAGAAGGACAATGCTTCTGAAAAGGAAAAGTAAGTGTAAAAGGGCTTATATATTGGGCTTTAATTTGGTCGCTAGGTATAGGTAATCGAATAGACAATCAGTAAAGGTCTGTGTTCAGTGAGTTCATAAAAATGTGTGGCACACACTTCTGATGACACAGACCCCAATCTTGGTTTATGTATATACTGCAAAGAGCCAGGCAATCAAATGTTCCGTCACAAGGAGCGCAAGGTTTGAGTCAAATATACACCTGTGTAGCTCTTAAAGGGAAAGTCATGTTTACAGGCATTGCAAAAAGACTCAAGGAAGAAGGATTACCCAAGAATACAAAATATTCAGATATGGAGAGGAAAATTAAGAGTTTAGAGACCTTCACCTTGGCTTATCTAGCTATTAGAAATGGTGTTTTGCTAGTGTGGCCACACCTTCATTTACGGATACAAAGTTAGACAAGCCTGTGAGTATCTTTTGCCCATGGGGTGATCAGGTAAAGTAATACCCTGTCACAAGAAGGGCACTCATGCTCTTTCTTTGGAGAACAGCATATTTTTCTCCCAATGAGGGCAAAATATGAGTAAGTTCACTAAAATAAGCTGGAAAATATTCCTGACTCATTCAAATGCAATCTGTGAGCTCCCAAACTAAATCAAGATTGTGCCTAAGAAGGCTAGAACATGATATGATACACGCATGGCAGATTAAACCCCTGATCCCCAGATATTGGCATCAGCCTGCTCTGCCCAGTTAACAGGAAAATAGGTTGGGAGCAACAATCTTAGATGGTAACTTTTCTCACCAGTCCCCCAACCAGGAATTTTAAAAAGGCATTTGGTCACACAAGTCTTGGTCCTCTGGAAGAATATATTCATTCTCAAATATGACTGAAACATAAATTGATATTACATACGTATTGGTAGAAATTGAATGTAGTTAACATTGTGATTTAAAAATAGATATCAGGATTAATGATGAAATCAGTGTGTTCTGCATATCGTGAACACACATAGGCCGTAAGCACGGGAAGGCACATGTGAGTTCCTTCTCTCTCCCTCCCTCTCTCCCTTCCTCCTTTCTCTCTCTCCCTCTTCCTGTCTCCCATACTGATTCCTGATGAAGAGGAATTTGAACCCAATTGGTAGTGAATGTGAAACTGAAGAGAAAGCTTAACTTTCAAAGGATGTAGCTGGAGATGGCACAACTGTTTCATGGAAATTATGACATCACTCACAATTTTGCCTAAAGTAAAAGCAGATTTCAGATCCCTCCAGATCAGGAAGTTACACAGGAATTATTATGCCATTCCTATTTCTGCCTACAGGGGACACTAATTTCTTTTTTCTTTAAGTCTTTAAAAGTGTGGTAAAATGCATGTAACTAGACTTGCCATTCTTTTTAAGTATAACTTAAGTACATTTCTACTGCAAAACCAATCCTCGGGATTTTTTCATCTTGCAAAGCTGTGTGTCCATTAACTCTCCATCTTTCCATCAGGCTAGCACGTGGTAAACCATCATTCGGTCTGTCTTTGTGAATCCAGTGATTCAAGGTACTTGAAATTTTTTAACAGCTTAAAAACTTTATCAAAAAATTCTATATTTCCTTCCTATACCCACTCCACTGAAAACACTCATGTTTACAACTATTCCCTCTTTCATTTTGGTGGGTTTTTACCCTTTTCCCTCATCCATGACAATAGGCCCAATATTTGGCAGGTACTGGGGGTAACAGCAACCACTGTGAGGTCTAGAAGATTGCATCCCAAAGCACTCTTCCCCGTCCTTTGGTGCTTAAATTCTTTCTGCCACCCCTTTTGCAATGATCCCCGAGCATTGGAGGGTATGACAGAAATGTCTCAGGGCTCAACACACCACTGTCACTTTTTCTCAGGGCACTTTGGTGAGTTTTGGATCTGGAGGAACCGACTTAAGATCAGACTCTATCATGAAATTATACCTCATACCCAAAAGACATAGTGTATGCACAGCTGTCAGGACATGGAGTATTTGGATTCTGGAGAGCTAAAGCAGGAAGGCCTTGTCGTGTATTGAGAAGTATGCGTAATTTCTGTGCTGAAAATTTCCTCCTTTAACAACTGACCCTAAAAGACCCTAAAAGAGGAAAATGCTATATGTATTGAATACCCTTTTCTCATTGCTGACCAAATACCTGACAAGAGCAACTTAAAAGAGGATGGTTTCTGGAGAGATGGCTCAGCAGTTAAGGCATTGCCTCCAGTGCCTAAGGCCCCTGGTTCAATTCCCCAGGACCCATATAAGCCAGACCCACAAGGTGGTGACCCTAGAAGTCTCTCTCTGTGTCTCTCTCTCTCTCTCTCTCTCTCTGTATCTCTCTGCTTGAAAAATTAATAAATATTTTTTTAAAAAATAGAGAATAGTTTATTTTGTCTCATGGTTTGAGAGGCTAGAGTCCATCACAGCAAGAGTGACTCACATCTGGGCAAATCAGGAAACAGAGATGAGACAGGAAATAGAAGCCAGGGTGTGAATCTCAAGATCTCCCCTCCCCCACCCAGTGACCCACTTCTTAGAGCCAGGTCCAATCTGCTAAAGGTTCTACAAGTGCCCAGAGCAACATTGCCAGCTGAGGACTAAATGTTCAAACATATCAGCCTGCTTGGAGGGAGGAGCATTTTATACTAAGACATAACACCATTTGAAACAATGCTTTTTATACACTGTGGAGATAGCTCAGTGGTAAAGTGCTTGCTATGCAACCATTAGAACCTGAGTTCAAATCCCAATGCCCGTGTGAAAAGCTCTGAGTGAGTGGTGGTGTGTGCCTCTACTGCTCCATGTGGGGAGCTGGAGGCAGGAGGATCCTGAGGGTGCACTGTCTAGCCAGTCTAGCCAAATCAGTGAGCCCTGGCTTCAGAGAGAGAACTTCTCTCAAAAAATAAGTCAGAGGCAGATAGTGGAGGAAACCTGACATTAACCTCTTGCCTTCAAATGCATGTAAGTGCCCCCCACCCCAACACACACAGACACACATCCAAAAATGGGCTGATCCAGACTACCCACGGAGAAGGATTCCCAGCTGATTGGGGACAAGGAGGAGGGAAATTGGGGAAATGGGGATATCAACTCATTATCTGTTCATTAAATGTATATAATTATGGATAATAATAAGTTAAAAATGTTATTTGCCACATATTTTTAATGAATGCAAAAATCTGCCATCTCATGGGAAAGTAGTGATAACTGTCTTGACATAGAGGAATGAACTTCCTAGGTTTGCTATATAAAGAGTAGTAGGGACATGCAATAAAGAATGAGTGAATTCATGTTCCCAGATGGTCAAATCTGCCTCCTTTTATCATTACTTTTTACTATATTATCATGGAGAACCCTTTCCCTGGGGTGATGCAAACACACATCTTCTCCCCAATTAGGCACAGACCCAAAGATGATTACAATAAAATCACTTTTGATGAACTTTCAGAGCATGGTGAGGGGTTGCTTATAGGAGCAGTAGATGACTCAGAGATAGTTGCATCACCAAA
>PVHP010009253.1:19542-50951 GCA_004024765.1 Zapus hudsonius
AATCAGAGAGAGGGAGCACACAACATCACCTGCAGGCAGCTCAATCAGAGAGAGGGAGCACACAACATCACCTGCAGGCAGCTCAATCAGAGAGAGGGAGCACACAACATCACCTGCAGGCAGCTCAATCAGAGAGTAGGGAGCACACAACATCACCTGCAGGCAGCTCAATCAGAGAGAGGGAGCACACAACATCATTTGCAGGCAGCTCAATCAGAGAGTAGGGAGCACACAACATCACCTGCAGGCAGCTCAATTGGAGAGTCTCAACCCCATACAGTTGTTTGGCCTTTGTACAGCCTTAAGGCAGGCTTTGAAACACTTTCTCAGACTCCTTGACTTCCTGAGTCTCTGGAACTTCCTTCCTGCCTCAAACCCCTCCCCCCACAGGAAGGCACATGTTCAGTTTCTAATTAACATAACCTTCATGGGTGGTCATGTGACCTTTTAAGTTTCAGGTCTCCCAGACTTGACTTCCTGAATTACAGCCTCCTTTCTCTCTTCAGGAGAGAATACTTCAACTTAGAGGAATGTGCTACACACAACATATGCCAACCAAATTTCTAATAATTATAATCAGAGTCATAGAAGATATGCAGCCACTTTGCGTTAAGACATGGAACTTGTTTTGATGAACAGAATGCTGGTAAGAATGATGTGACCAAAGACTTGAGACACTTTCCTACTTCTGCCATTGCTAAAAGAAGTATTTGTCCAAGCGAACTTGCCTTATCCCTTCCTGAAAGATAAGGGCTCCTCTCAGGATCATAGGAGCCTGTATCAGCGTGCACTGCTGCAACCGGCCAATCCTTAGCCTACTCTCAGATCTGTAAGAAAAAAATTCTGAACTCTTTGTGATTATTTGTTATGCTGCAATTGCTAACTGCTACACAGTGAACACTTACTATGAACTATAAGATGGAATTTTGCTTCTTTACTAGAGAGGAGAAAAATGCTAAGAGCATCCAGCTAACACATAGGAGTATTAGTATTTTTGGCTTCTTTTTTCTGAGAGTTTCAAGGTTGAGAATGATTAGTCCTGGAATGTCAGTTAGTGTCTAGAAAAAGGAAACAATAGTATCTTTGTGGTCGAAAAGAGGGGGGACACTGAACGCTGGCTCATGAGAGGAAATGGAACCAATTTGACTTTCGAATAAAGCTTTATTAGGGGCATAGCACCATCCCACAGGCAGCGTGATGGGATGTGATGCCAGGAGCATGGTGGGGGTGGGAGCTCAGGAAATCTGAACAACAAAAAAAGCTTCCTGTTTTTTGATTAGTTTGGGAGGAAAGAGGATAATTCTCTTCCAATTGACTCAGCTTATGTACTAGGTGCCACAAAGGCACTACGGAAGACCCAAGGTCAAATTCAGGTGATCTTGGGTTTCCTTGGCAACAGGGAGTGGTAGGTCTTACTTTCCCACCTGGTCTAGCGTCTATGTTCTAACACTTTGTTTCTTCATGCTTATTGATTTCAGATAATCTCAGATAAGTCCATGTAGAATAGAAATGATTAAAAATAAACCATCAGTTTCTTGAAATATATGTTTCCTTCATGGTCACCTACTCTGTGTGATAACAAGGGTCAATCCAGTGGTTTTGTTAAAGCATGTTTTATTTGGGTCCTCATTAACTTGAACTTGATTTCTCAGAATGAACATTCTCTTTAAAAATTAAATAGAGGGCTGGAGCGATGGCAAGTTAAGGCACTTGCCTCCAGTGCCTAAGGCCCCTGGTTCAATTCCCCAGGACCCACATAAGCCAGACCCAAAAAGTGGTGGCCCTGGTGCTCTCTCTCTCTCTGTCTCTGTCTCTCTCTGTGTTATGTGTGTGTGAGTGTGTGTGTGTATGTATCTCTCTCTGTATCTCTCTGCTTGAAAAATGAATAAATAAAATATTTTTTTAAAAAAATTAAATAAGAGGTAATGTCTTCTAAGAAGGGTACTGAAGAGGGTGGGATGAAGCCTAACCCTAAAACATTTGGCTCTGGCTTGGAACTCCCAGTGCCAGAAATGGCTACTACCCACATTGAACTGTTGATCAGAGAGACCCATGAGGTCCCCCAAACAAGACAGGCTTCTGTCAAAGCACTTGATTACCTGCCTGAGGTAAAAGGTAAGATTCTATTGTTTAAGACATGCTGCTGACACATAACAATAGAGAGACCAGGACTCTGAAAGGAAGTCAATTCCCAGATGGTTAGCACATACAATCCTGGAAAGATTCAGGGGGAATACAGACAAGCACGGTCACTGATATGGAAAATAACCAGCATGACAAGATGTACACACCTGTGTAATAGTGGCACCCAGCCTAGAAGGGTAACCAATGGCTCTCTGGTTGGCTAAGAGATCTGCTCAGTGGTAAGGAACCCATAACTGGATCTGGGATCCAAGTCAGAATCCTATGGAGTCCAAGAACCTGGACTCCAAGGACAAGCTCCCACTAATCTTGAGCCTAAAGAGAGGCTACACCTATCATAATCTCTCCAAATTTACAATCCTTTGACATTTAACTTATGCTGATCTCACTCTCCATTAGATAATCTTTATTTTTATTTTAAGAAGGCAGTGAGATCCAAGAACAACCAAAATCTATCAACAAAACAAGAAATGATTGCTCACCCAGGAACCACCCCTGGCACATCACCTAGAGCCCAGGTGAAAACACAAAGGAAAGAATGGGCGAGAAGAGCAGGAGTGATGCTCCTTCGGTGAACCTAACAACCTGCTCCAGGATGATGACGATGGACACTGAGGATACTCAAAACACACCAAAGCAGAAATCCAGAAGTTGCTGAGAGCTTAACACTAAAATAGACCTAAAACACATCCACTAAGTCTTAGGGAAATTTGCAAAAGAGAGGGCAGAAATATTGTGAGAGCCACAGGATAGGAGGGAATATCCAGTGGCATTTCCTTCCCCCCAACTCATTGACTAACTGCTGCTCTCACATCTCATAACCACAATACCAAAGTGAATATGAGCAATCCCACTGAGGAGGGCCCTTACTAGACTGGGGGCAGGGAGGAGGGAAATGATGGTACCAATTCATGATTTGTCCATACAAAGTTTCTAAATAATAATTAATAATAATGATGATAGGCTGGAGAGATGGCTCAGGGTTTAAGGCACTTGCCTCCAGTGCCTAAGGCCCCCGGTTCAATTCCCCAGGACCCATATAAGCCAGACCCACAAGGTGGTGGCCTTGGTGCTCTCTCTCTCTCTCTCTCTCTCTCTCTCTCTCTCTCTCTCTCTGTATCTCTCTGCTTGAAAATGAATAAATAAAAAACTAAAATAACAATAATGATGAAAAATATAAATAACCAGGAAACATCTCAAAACTAAAAATATTAAACATTTAGTGAAACTTCGAATTAAATCAAAACTTCTCTATCATTTAACTAACTTGACCATCAAGATATTCCCAGAGATGCTCTGACCAATGTATATGTTTATATTTTGAATAGAGAGTATATTACGGCTATTTCTACAATCATATAAAGGTTCGGGTCTCAGTTCTGATGTTTACTAGCTAGAATTCCTTTTATAAGGAAGTTAGTTCTTCAGCTCCACTTGTCCACGAACCAAGAAAATTATACACACATTAAATGCTTCTCAAGTGATAGCCACTACCACTTCCTTCACCAATACCATCACTATCCCCACCAATTTAATGAAGAGAGCACTTATGCAAGCTGTGAGTTAGAAGATGAATTTATCTGATGTGAACAGAGTAAACTGGATCAGGCAAGCCAGAATCGCCAATGGTTTTATTTAGAATATCTCTATCTTTTTCATTCCCCTCTTGCCATATTCCATAACTATCAGAGTTGCAGTAGAAAAAATGCTAATAGTTAAACACCAATAAGGGGGTGTTGGCATTCTGCCTGAAGTTATAGTACCCAACAGGGCAGGCTGAAGTCTCCTGTTCCCATCTTGGTCAGGAACACAGCAGTAACTAAAGGACAGACAGACTCCAGGCTGTCTGGAGCGATCACCCTCAACACTCACTTGTGAAGCGTCTACATGCTTTCCTTGCTGCCTCCACTCCTGGCCATCTGTTCCAGTGGCATCGTGCCAGCTTGTAGGATAACTCGTTGGCTAAAAACCCAGAGGCTAAGACAAGGTTTTAGACAAGAAGCCCTTACAAAAACTCACAAGGATGCCTGAGGAGAGCCCTGGGTTGTATTACTCCTTCTCCAACAGAAACTCTGAGAGTGATTTTTTCCCCCCTTCATGGCATTTTATTTCACCTGTTGATTTAACTAGATAGGTCTTCAATCTAAATCTTGAAGTCTGGAGATTGAAAAAAAAAATCATGAGCCATGTGTAGATACCTGTGGCTGCCAAACAGACAGGTGGTGTTATTGGCTGTTTCTTGGCAGGGGTGAGCAGAAACAGCAGGGTTTCCATCAAGACTCTGCTAGAGCCTCCTGTAATTCCCCAGCATTCCTCTTTTCACAGTGTGACTCCTCCCCCTTCCCAGTCCTTATACTACCTGTGAGATTCAGCAAAGAACCTCTGGTTTCACATGTTTTCCATATTTCTCCACACAAACTAAAATCGGGTATATTAAAACATATCCACATAATTTACGAGACCCAAGGAAACGCATTTAAATACTGTGGTAGTTTGAATCAGATGTCCCCCCATAAACTCCTGTGTTTTGAGTACATGGTTCACAGCTGCTGGCAATTTGGCAAGTGGAGCCTTTCTTGAACTGGTGTGTTGCTGTGGGCAGGCTTTCGGGTGTTATAGCCAGCACCCCTTGGTGAGAGCTCAGCTCACTCTCTTGCTGCTGTTTTCCACCTGCTGCAGCAAGAGATGATGTCCAGCTTCTGTTCATGCCATGCTCTCCCCTGTCATCAAGAAGCTTCCTTTGGAAGCTGGAAGCTGAAATAAACCCTTTTCTCTCATCAACTTCTTTTGGTCAGGAGTTTTGTCCCAGCAATATAACAATAGCTACAAAAGAAAATAGTGAAAGTTTTAAACAGATGTTTGATATGAGGCTGAATATGTTTAATAATGGCACTGAAAGTCATACTTTTAGAGGTGTGTAAAAACCATTGGACAGTATTAACATAGAAATTTCACCCAAATGACCAAGAACACTGTCAGTTTTATATTCTGTTATTAGCTTCTTTTAAAAATTAAAGTATGGATTCAAGTGCCTGAAACATGGTACAACATACACACTTTGCATAACCCTGCTGACAGGTGGACCTGCCTCTTTGGGCCAGGTGAGAGTTGAGATGTTACCTGAGTGTGATAAGATATTTTCTTTCTGAATTCATTGTTCAGTCACTCAGCAACAATGCATGGTGATCCACCAGATGCCAGGCATTGACTGTGTGGACATGTTACCACAGAACCATGAACAAGTGCCTGAGATGGGCAGGAGTTCCTCGAGAACTTCATTCTGCTCAGAGTGATCTAGCAGATGCTTCCTAGAGGATTTCAAAGGCAGGTCCTCTTCTTTGTTTATTTGCTTGTTTTTTTTTTTATTTTTATATATGAATTATATAAAATGAGTTTAATTCTGGTGTTTTCACACCTACATATAATGCACTTTATTTTCACCCCCAATTACTTTCTCTAGTTCTTCCCTCCCCTAGGACCCTTCCTCTTTGCTAATAGCAACTCCTCTACATTTCTTATTTTATATATTTTTGTCTGGATTCCACATATGAGAGAAAGTGTGTGATATTTGTCCTTCTAAAACTCAATTGTTTTGTTTAACATGATAATCTGCAATTTCATCTATTTTCCTGCAGTTGACATAACTGCTATTTTCTTTATGTATGAATAACACTGGATTATTCGATGAATCATGTTTTCAGTATTCATTAATCTATTGATGAATACCTATTGATAGCTAACTCCATGTCTTGGCTATTGACTAATGCCACAATAAACATGAGACTCCAGATATTTCTGTTGTATGGTGACTGGATTCTTCAGGTGTATACTCAGGAGTGGTAGAGCTGGACCTATTTTTAGTCTTTTGAGGAAACTCAAAAGATTTCCATGGCCAACACTAATCACTAATAACTATCTAGGGCCCCACCAAGGCAGGCTGTGCTGCTGACGTGAATTCATAGAACATGAAATGAATCAGAAATCTCAGTCCCCACTAGGCTGAATGCTGCTGATCAGCCATAGACTACTCAAATATTGCAAAGCTCTTGGGTGAGATGAGAAAAGTCAAAGGGGTTATTTGATAATTTTTTATCTTTGTTATCTCAAGGTGGAGGTGACAAAAATCAACATGGTGGACAAACTCAGGAAATGATGCCACTCTGGATAAATGAAAGGGTTATCACCTACTCTTGGATGATCATCCCATCTACTAAGCAGTCAAAGATGACATTTGTTTCGTCACTATTAATATGGGAAAAATACCTTGCCCATCCATTTCAGATTTTTTTTTCCTTTTACCTTCTGTGATGGTTAGGTTTTGTTGTCAACTTGATCTTTTTAATTATCTTGGGTGGGTCTCTGAGGATGTTTACAGGAAGGCCGCCTCTCAGCAAAAGGCAGGATGTAAAGAAGCTCAAAGAAGCTAGAACTAAACATCATTTCCTGTGTGGGCAGTGCAGGAAGGAAATTCCAGAGACTCAGGAAGCCATTAAGTCTGGGGAAGGGTTGCAAGACCCCACCCTAAGGCTATATAAAGGGGAAGAAATTCTCTCCTTGGCTCCCTGCCTGTTGGCTGCTGGTGTTTGTTCATGAGTGACTTGCAGTCACATCCTGCTCCCCTACACTTCCTGGACATGGGAACCCAGTTTCCTCGCTGATATTGTGGACTGAAGAGCAGCCGCTCCCCAGGGAGCCATCAGGCCTTCTCGGCTGGATTGGGACTGCTGAGGCATGCAGCCACGTGGACTGAACAGGTACTCTTTCCTTCACCTTGGGCCTGCAGACTGCTATTGTTGGACAGTCATAAGCTATCCCAATAAATTCCCTTTTACTACAATCCATTCTATCAACTCTGTTTCCTCTAGAGAACCCTGATTAAAACGCCTTCCTTCCTTCCTTCATGCTTTCTTTCCTCTTTTTATTTGTGTGTATGTGTATGTGTGTTTGTGGATAGATGTGTGTCACAAAAGGTGAGATTATTGAATATAGAAAAATGGACATGAGTTCTTAAGAAGTTTCTGTTTCTAAATGCTTGACTATGGATGATCACAATTTATATGAATTCTTTTGCACAACACATGTTGCCTCCTGACACTCAGCCTGTAGTTTTAAAAGATATTTTAAAGTGTGCTTTGCACCTATGTGTAAAGGCCGCATAAAGGATTAGAGTGAGTACCTGAAAGAAAAGGGACACAGGAAGAAAGACATTAATATTGTAATTCATAAATTAATCAATTTATCAAATCAAATCAATTTATCAAATCAAAGCCTGCCCAGGGCTTTACCATCCAAAAGGCTTTGGTGGGGCTTCATTCCTTCACCTTTTATATGAAGGGAGTAGAAACAACCAGGCTTCCTTTTATTTTATTCCTGCCAATAACTCGAAATCTTGAACCAAGAATTTCCATCTATAGTCTTCATGCATAAACCCAATGGATTATTCGATCAGTTTCTTCAACCCATAGAGACCTCTCTTTTTAAAAAATATTTTATTTATTCATTTTCAAGCAGATACAGAGAGAGAGAGAGACAGAGAGAGAGAAAGAGAGAGGAGGGGACATCAGGACCAAAACTTTGTGGGTCTGGCATATGTGGGTACTGGGGATTGAACCAGGGGCCTTAGGTACTAGAGGCAGGTGCCTTAACCGCTGAGCCATCTCTCCAGCCCCGAGACCTACTCTTAATGTGCATGAGAAATATTTAATGGAACAAATGACAGAGCTTTATCAAGTCTATTATTTATTACCTTTTAGTAAAACCCTCAATGATAAAGATTATATGTAATATGTAAAGATGATGACTGAAATGACCAATTCTCCTAAAATATCTTATGTTCTTGCTTCTTTCTGTTACTACCAGGTTCTATTTGAGTTGATATTTCAGTAGTAAAATAAACATGACATTTTCCCCTTTCAGAATATCCAAAATTCATGACCTGAGATTCTCTTGGAATCTCAGAAGGCGGAGAGGGTTAGGGAAGCAGGGGTGTGGAGAATGATTCTTCTACATCTAAATATCTAAAACCAAAAAAAAAAATGTGTCAATTCCCAGGTGCCTATGCATCATCCAAAAACATGTACGTGCATTTTCCCTGATGTACGATCTCAGTAAAATATCAGAGAGAAAAAAAATGTCAGACATACATAGCATAGCAATCAAGGGCTAATGAAGATCCAGGTATTAAATCAATTAAGAAGTATCAAAAGCTACCTAATCATCAAGGAACAAAATTGGCACCACAATATGTAGTGAGTATGGGAAAGCCTAATTTACTAAACATACCCTGCAGTCGCATAATTGCATGTAATTTTACCAGCATAATTAACTAATTTAATTACCACTTCTCAAGTGCATCAATTATTGACATTACAGAGTTTTCAGACAGCAGAATTACTGTGTGGTACATCCAGAGAATGCAAAATGCTTTGTGCGCTGATTTTCCCAGCCACAGACAACCACTGAAGAAGAATGTGAAGTTGGAGGTGGAAAAAAATTCCTATCATGTATTGCTCAGTTGGTGGGCAGGTTTAAAGCATGGAGCGCCCACAAATGTTTCTGGCAGGAGGCAGGGAAGAGAAGGAAGCCCCTAGAATAAGCAGTACTCTGCCAGGATGCAAGCAAAAAAGGCAAGGCTCAGGTAGGAAAAGAAAGAAAAGGCCCTAATTTATCTTTTAAAGTTATTTATTTATTTATTTATTTGAGAGAGAGGGACAGAGTGGTGCATCAGGGCTTTTTGATACTGTAAACAAACTTCAGATGCACACACCACTTTGTCTATGTGACTTGACTTTAAAGTGAGTTCTGGGGAATGGAACCCTGGCTGGCAGAATTTGCTAGCATGTGCCTTTAACTGCTGAGCCATTTCCCCAGTCCCAAAGGCTCTGATTTAAAGAGAAGAAGAGATAAAAAGGGATGAAAATAACTATGAACAGCTATTTCAAATGTACCTGCAAATATTCTCTGGAAGGAAGCTGAAGAAACAGAAATTTTGAGACATATTTTACCAAAGGGCTGAAGATTGCTTTTGAATATCAGACTTCTTTTTTTGGATTTTTTTGGGGGGGGTTGTTTTTTTTTTCTTTTTGATTACATACCATAAATGTTGTTAGAACATTTAATCTATGGAGTCTCCCTGGGAAGATTTGACTTCTAGAGGGGTCCCACTTTTGTGGCTTTTTATTTTATTTTATTCATTTCTAAGGCAGCATCAGTGAAGAAGTTTGCCCATATCATGAAATGTGTGACCAGAAATGACTGAAGTCCTGGGATCTCTGACATAGACTTGTGCTTTGGGTCACAGTGTTTGGTTCGGGTGCCTCGCAGGGTGTGGAGGTGACGGTAGCGTCATAGTGCACACAGTGAGGTATGGTAAAGAGAAAACCTAATGTTGAGATAAATGCCCTTTGGTAAAATAAGCTTTCAAACTTCTTTTATCTCTTCTCTTTAAATCAGAGCCTTTAGGACTGGGAAAGTGGCTCAGCAGTTAAAGGCACTTGCTTGCAAAGTCTGCCAGCCAGGGTCCCATTCCCCAGAACCCACTTTAAAGCCAGACATACAAAGTGGGGTGTGCAACTGAAGTTTGTTTGCAGTGTCAAGAGGCCCTGATGTACCTCTCTCTCCCTCTCTCAAGTAAATAACACAGGCTTTCTTATCTTTTCAGTCCTAAGATATCTACTTTACATGTGAATTGAGAATAGGATTTTAAGTCCATTATTACTCTGAAAAAAGAAAAAAAATACTCTTACTTATAAATTTATAGATCACTTGTGTGAATGTGTGTGTGTGTGTTCGTGCACTGGCATGTGTGTGAGTCTACAGGTACATTTGTACCATGACACACTTGTGAGGTCAGAAGACAAACTCAAACGTCGGGTTGGTCTCCACCTTTCCTTCTTATTTGAAACTGGGTTTTGCTCTCTTGATCTCTTTCTGGTGTCGTTCTTTGCTGAGCTTACTATGAACTTCCAGAATTTTCTCTTAGCTCCATCTCCCATCTCCCACTCCTACATGAGTGTGCTGGGTTATAGAAGCCTGCCATGGCTTCTGGCTTTTTACATAGGGTGTGGGGATTGAATTTAAGTACTCAACCTTGAGGGGTGAGTGCTTATCCGATGAGCCACCTCCCTAATCCAGGATCACAGGTTTAAGAACATTTTTTAATTGACACATATTTTTTATCTGTTCAGAGTTCTGTACAGGGTGATAGATAGATCATGTAGGCAATGTGTAAAATAGCAACACATTTTTTTGAGATAGGATCTAAAGTAGCCCAGGCTGACCTTAACTTGTTATGTAGTCAAGGCTGTCCATTTCCTGATCCTTCTGCCTCTACCTCTTGAGTTATAGGATATCAGATGTGTGCCACCACACCTGGTGAGCATCACTTCCAAATTCAGAAATTCACTTAAAGAAAAGGAAAAGGTGTTTTCACTCATATGGATGAAATCTGATTATATTTAAAGATCTTATACTGGGAAAGAATTGGGAACGGTGGTTGCAAATTAATTGGGCAAGGTTTTACTGTTTCTGTGACTCATATTTATTTACTTTATGTAATGAACTTGTTGGAACCAAAAGTTGGAGCCTTGGAATTCTTACCTCATCCCTGGTGAGTGCCATAAAAAGAGCAAGTTCTCTTTGGATCGCCCAGCCTGTCTTCTTTATAATGAGCCCAATCCAGGTCTTTCAAAGCAAGGGAGCTCCTTTCTGTCTTCTCGAGAACTCCACTTTAAATCGGCTTAAATTGAAACCAATACATTATTTCTCCTATGGGCATTTAATGTAAGCTTTATTCATCATTTTAGATGTCTTTGAAAAACAACTATGGTTTCTTAATATTATCTCTAGTATTAATAATCTACTAAGAAAAGGTATTTGGGGGAGCAAAAAGGAAAGGGCCTGGAAAGGACCTTTGCTGTCCCCACATTCTCTCACCAAAGTAACATTTTCCTCTGAAAACAGTTGTGCCCTACACTGAGACAACCGTGCATTAAACACACTGAAAATTTTCACTATTGATCCAGTTTCTATTAAATGTACTAATTTAGCCTAGTGAAGAGTCAATAAAATATGTTCTGTACAAAAAAATTACAGTCTTCAGACATGCCCATTCTAAGATATCTGTGGCTTAAGTCTAGGCTTCTGTCTAAAGAAAGTGCCTAGTAATGAGACTTTAAAAAGACATCAGTCCTCAGTTCACTTAAATTACAGATATATTTACTTTTCACTTCTGTCATATCATCCATATATGTCATGGTTTGAATTAAGTGTCCCCCATAAACTCATGTGGACTGAATCCTTGACCCTCCCTCACTGATGGCAATTTGGAAGGTAGAGCTTTGCCTGAAGAAGTGGGTTGTTGGGGGAGGGCTTAAGGGTATTATGGCCAAGCTCCTCCTTGCTAGAGTTTGCTCACTCTCCTGATGCTGTTGTCCACCTGATGTTGGACAGGAGCTGATGTCCAGCTTCTGCTCATGCCATGTTTTCCCCTGCCATCATGAAGCTTCCTCAGGAGACTGTAAGCCAAAACCCAAACATGCTTCCCATCAGCTGCTTTCGGTCGGGTGCTTTGTCCCAGCAACAAGAAGGTAAACTACAACAGGATGTATTTTATGTTCTGTACAATGGTTAGGAAGAAAAAGCCCAGTCCAACCACCAAGCACTAAAATAAGTCAATTAGGCCCAAGCACTCCTTAATATGACCTAAGAAAAAAACTACAAATAAGGGCTAATGGAGAGACACAATGGATGCTCTTGGTCTCCAAATGTATTTAAGGCATATTTCTGTATAGTGCCATTCATAATTTAGGAGGCATTTGGACCAATAATTTACTAAGAATCATATAAACAAGATGAATGTGCTTTAAGGAGTTGTCAGGAGATGGAACTATTAGGAGAAGCCATCACCCAGGTCTCCACAGCCTCAAACTAGTTCCCATTCCTTAGTCGGAATTCTTTCCTGCAGACATGGATTCACTGGAGCCTTGTGTCTAGAGATTGTCAGAGACAACCTCACATTATTCTCTGCAGCCTTTTATATTAGTTTTTATCTGTTTATTTCTAATTAGCATACAAGGTAATGAGCTCCATTATGGCATTTTCATTATATTTGTGCCTCTTCTCCCACCCCAGGCCCCTGCTCCCTGCCCCTCCCGAAGTTCTTCTCTTCCCACTTTTATGCTGCATATATTCTATTCCTTCCTTTCATATTTCTCCCCACTTCTTTAAAACCTCTATTTCCCCTCCTAGAGTCCCCTCTCTAGTTCTACAACCTATGCCAACAGCCCATAGCACACATACAAAGAGCAGATATATTATTACCCTGCGCGGCAATCAAATGTCTTAGTATTGATTAGACTTGGTGTTGCTTCAGAGACCACAGTGAGCAGGGCTTGTGCTCCATTTAGGGTCTGTGCGTGATTGATGAGCCAGAGCTGCTACGTGTAACCACATTCACCAGTACCCCAGAGCGTGTATACGAACACCCTACACGGCAGCACGATGACTTGGCATAAATACATACATTAAAATTGGCATCTAGTATGCACAGATGTAAGAGAACATGGCATTTTATATGGTTGGGGTATGGTTATCAAAAGTGACTTTGGTGGCCTAGGTAACAAGTCCACACATTTCAGAAGGTTGCTTTTGGAAACGAACAGGAAAATGGAAAATTATAGAACTAATATTATCCACCAATGTAGCTCCCCCAGGCTCACTCAGAGGTAAGTTTATCTTTACTTCCTCACACCAAATATGTGACGTGCTTTCCAATACCAATCAATGTTCTGAGTCTCTAGCAGTCAACACCTCAATTCTGACATCCGTCCTCACAGTTCACAGCAGATCCTGCAGGTCAAGGGTTAGTTCTACAACACTGTCCCATTTCAGGTGTCAAGAGATACCCAGGAGTCTCACACTTCTGCCTGCTTCCCTACAAATCCAGAGACGCCTTTGACCACCTCCCCAAAGGGTAACCACCACTATAGCAGCTCACAGCACTAAGAAGCTGCTTGCCTTACTAGTAACCATTCATCATAATGATACAAGTGAAGAACCTCCAAACAGAAGAGCTGAATAGGGAAGGTACCAGAAAGAAGGGAACAGTTTCACTTCCCCCAAAATGCCACCCTCCCAGCAACACAACTGGTTCATGAGCCCAAATCTCCACCAGTCCCAAACTCCATTGTTTAACGGTTTTCCAGGAAATTTCACTCTATAGGATGGCTACTGGTGACTGAGCTTCATGTCTTGTTCTCTTGCTTTGTGGGGCAGGGAAAGGCGAGACTGCAGGTTTCTAGAAACCAGATTCCATGCTGACACCATCTGTTAGATACCATTTCCTCTTCTGTGACTCCCTCATTCAAAATTCACTGGTTCTCTCTCCCCAGGTTTTTGGCCTACTTTGATGGAGCTTGCACAGTCTTAAGCTTACCAAATTTCCCATGTGTCTTTTCTCCCAACATGAACCTTCACTTAGCTCTCCTCTTCATGCTTTGGTTGAGCTTTGCTCCACTATAGGAGAAAACCAGATTTCTGGTCTAGCCTCAGCTAAGCAAGTTCTGTTAGAATTTGAAAATGTATTTTGCCATCTGAAAGTATTTTTTAATCTAAAAGGTATTCAATAAATGCTTTCACCTCCAAGTTATGATGATTATAAAATTAAATAGCAAATGCAAGAAGAGGTCCATGAGCCCTCTTGTACAAAGAACTTCCTAGCTAGTGAAACAGGAAACAAGAACCGTGTTCCTCTTACTACTTTGCATCCAGTAAATTTTAGCCAAGTAAATGGGTAAATGAATGACATGATAATTGCCTTTGCTGTTCCTTGGAATTCATAAAGAACATTTTCTGAAACCACAGCTCACTTTCTCTGTCTCTCATATATTTGCGGCTGTAAAATTTTAGCTTTGCTTTTAAGTGACTGTCGCTTATCTTCCTGGCTAGGTGGTAGATGAGTTGAGGACAGAGATTTCATTGTATATCTTTGTATTCCTGAAAAAAAAATGCCCCAAGTTGGCAATTACATTAAGTCTCTTAGTAATAACACAAACATTGTGATTGTTCCTAATACAGTTCTTCAAATTATTAAGAAAGGGTGCAGTGTATGTGTGTATGAGTGTGTGTGTGTGTGTGTGTGTGCTGCCACAAGAACACAGGCATTAGATTTAACTAGGCTACAGACCCAGAATATCTTCTATATTAATTGGGCTCAGAAATCACTCTTATTAGCAAGTATTTCAGATGCAGTCACCTCTATCTATCTACCTATCTTTAGCTATGTCTCCTTTCGCCCTTCTATTACTTTCAAGTATCTTCCCCTAACAAACCCTCATTCTACCCATGTTTTCTACTGAATGTGTGATTCATTTATCTTCTTTTACTCCTAAGCATCCGAAAAACTTAATTGTACAGGAACATGAGCACCCCTTCTATATGTGCTTATAGACATTTCTATTTATTTAAAAATGAATCCATTTTGAAGGGATGCTTGACAGAATATTCAAATAATGTGTGGAGCTTTCTGGAAAACACTCGCTTGGGCTTGGGGAGCCAGGCTGTCAACCATCAATCTCCATCTTCCACACTGGTAATTTCATGCTGCAACTGACTTTTTCACTTTGCCTTTTCCCATCAACATGAGGGATGTTCCAGTAGAATGGGAACAATTTACATCTGCTGTCATTGTGTGCAGCTTTTCATTTCATCACAGTCGAGGCTGGGAGAAGTGGAAGAGTTAATTTTAATAAGCCCAATCAGCCCATCTTCACAATAGATGGGAAGAAACAGGGACAGGTAGATGAGTATGTGTTTTGACATTTGACCATTAACATGCAAATCATATGCAAAATCATATGCTAACAACTTTAAGCCTTTGTTTGTGGTTGGACACTTTTCTCCCCAAATGGACTACTCTTCTGATTCAATTCCACACAGGAAGGCACTTAGCAAGACATCTGATGTGCGCAAGAAAAATAAGAAATGATCTCTGGACACTTGTTTTGACCCCTCTGGAAGAGCAGGATTCCGTTAAATTTCACTTGATACAGGCTCATCAGAAGAGATCAGTGGAGCGTGGAGGACACAGAAGATTTTCACAGAATGCTGTTCGCCAGGGGAGTGGGAACTGGGCAGCCAGCATAGTGTCCTTCCCATCACCCAGAGGCCACAGCAGAGCTCCCAGGGACAAGCAGCACTAATTATAGACTAATGATGCCATTAGCATTCATGGTTTTAAAAACAGTAGAGAACATAGGCCTAATAATTGAAGATGAGTGAGAAGAGGCCACAGGAAAATGCTCTAGTGAGTCGCTTGTCTCATTTGTAAAGACCTCTGTCCCCTTGCTGCTCATCTGCACACATTCACATTGGGTAACCATGCAGTATGGAACATCACCAACCTGCTTTCCCTCCCCACAACCTCTCATGAGCAAGAGCCTGGCGAGGGATGAAAGCAGGGAGACAAAACTAACTAGAAGGACTCAGCGTCGCTTTATCCCATTATATTTTGAGACAGGTGTCCTTTTATGTGGTTCACAAATCAGTGAAGACATATAGGCAGGAGAACATACGGTCTCTGTCCACAGAGCCATGGAGATTCTTGCTTGTTATGGACTCAAAGGTATACTGGTGCCCTTGGAAGAGAGCATCCTCCAAACAAGGAGCTGAGACTGGGAGCTTAAGTGATCCAAAGACCAGCAATGTCATCGCTGGAACATGGTTGTGTTGAATTTCTCCAGACATTGCTGGAAAAGTAGATGGTGATTTGGGAAGCTCTTTAAGAAGAGCACTTTGCTTTGGGAAGAAGACTTGTCATATGCTTTCTTCTCTCATTTCCTTTCCCTCTTAATTTCCCCTCTTTGCTCTTCTCTTCCTCTTCCCTTTGCTGACACTCTTCCTTCCTTTTCTCACCCACCCTACTCACTCCCTCTCTTCTTCCATCTGCTCACACTCACATTTTGACACAGATGATGTTATTGAAACAGACTTAAATGTTTCTTCTAAGCCCATTTGGGCGGCGTCTCTCACTGTGACTTCCTACCTCCTATAACTCCTTGAAAACATAGCTTGAAAGGGTTGGGGATAAGATTAGTGATAAAGTACTTGATGCTCAAGTGTGAGGATGTGAGTTTTGATTCCAGGTACCACAAACAATGCCAGGCATGGTGTGTGCCTGGGCATGCATTTCCAATCCTGGGAAGGCAGAGACAGGAGAATCCCTTGGGTTCACTAGCTCGCTACTCTACCAAAGTGATAAACTCTAGATTCATCAAGAGAGCCTATCTCAAAAAGAATGCTGAAAGGGAGAGAGCAACTGAGGTGGGCAGCTTGATGTCAGCCTTTGGCTTTGGTGTTCATAGGCACATGAATTCACATACAACACACCATACAAATGCAAAAAAATAAAGAATTTTTAAAAAGTAAACACAACTTTTAATACATTTTTTCTCATGAAACAAAAGTAAACTCCATCCACCAAAAGAGAAAATAGTAGCTCTTCCTTGTAATTATCTTCCTTTTGATGGCTACCACCCTTCTAGGCCAAGGGTCACAGGATGGACCAAGTGCAGCTAGCTCTCACAGAGCTCACTTTCTGTGGGGAGGAAAAGGGCTCTAAGCAGATATATAAAAACATAATGCCAATAAAGAAACGAAGGAACTTAAAAGGTTTAAGATACATCAGTTATATTCTAGACAAACCTCAGGGAAGCACATTCTCAACCAATAAGAACCGTTATGAGGAGAAAAAAAACCAAGCCTTCAGCATCTCTGATGATACAAAGAGCTAGAAAATTATACTGAAATTAAAGCATAGAAAAATGAAGTCACTTTGTCTGCACTTTCATAGCTGGTGGGCGCTGGGCTGGTGGGTCAAAGCTCTGTTTCAAATCCTGACTCTGTCTATAATAATACAGATGTCAGGGTCAGCCCCAAACCAACCTGTCATGGCCTGTTATTTTATTTATTCTTTGAAAATGCTTTAATTCTTTTTCATATAGACGCAAACAGAGAAAGCATATGTTTCTTTTTGTCATCCAGTTAACCAGAATAGAGTTATTAAACACCTTCCAAGGAGAATTTCTCAAGGATATTGGATGTAAGAATTTTCCATTTTTATCAAAGATAAAACGAGGGGAATATATTTTTATGCTTGACATCTCTTCTTGAATTATATTTCTTCCTCCTGTCATGGCTATAAATGATTTCTATATGCTCACATGCATCTTTCATTTGCTTTTTGATCATATCAAATTTTGTTTGTTTCCCACTACCTGGAATTAGAAGAAAATCCTAATGGAAAAAGAAAAGCCTGGATTGGCAGAGGACTATAGAAGTCCAAGGACTCTAGGAAAGGGCGTCTGACTTTTCATCCTTAGTTGGATGGCTCTGATAACAATATCCATATTTTTAAAACCAAAGTCAGCAACCACGATCCCCATGGCTGCTCTTAAGAACACACACTGTATGACCTATTTCCGGGTATCCTCAGGGTCTGATATCAATAGGAGCATTACATATAATGGGCTCTACTGTATTTACCTTTGTGTTACTGGGACAAAACACCCAACCAAAAGTAGCTGAAGGGAGGAAAGGATTTATTTCGGCTTACAGTCTTGAGTGAAAATGTAACAGGGTGAGCTGAGGATTAGAATTGAAGCAAAAATTCCAATGCACCCCAAAATTTAAGGAGTACCCAAATTCTTGTCTACAGAGTTAAAGAATTAAAATCATAGACAACAAGATATGAAGGTATAGTGGGAGACTTTAGTATTTAAGGGAACATGGGGAGTTACAGAGTTCTCCGGCCACCAGTGTGGGGAGAAAACATGGAGTGGTTTTAACAGAATTTATGCTGATCAGCTAAACAAGCAGAAAGGGGAAAGATCATGAGAAGGAAAGATTCAGGTGGAAGAGAAATCCAGCCCCTCACCACAGGCTGTGGTGGGGGGCTGGGGAGACCTTACCCATCCCTGGAGAGTCAGAGGTTCTTCTTCTAGACCATGTGGGTGAGGAAGAGACAGGATTATCTGTTCAGTATTTCCTGCCCTAGGTGGGCAGGGAGACAGGTGGTTGGTTCATACCTGACCAATCAGTTGTAGTGCCTAGGTATGAGCTCTAGCTAGACACCTCCCACTCAAGGGGAGGGGGTCTGTGGAGCTTTCCTGAAACTGTCACAATAGCTTTATGTTGGCAAAGGAAAGCATGGCATGAGCAGAAGCTGGGCATCACCTCTGCCACAGCAGCTGGAAGACAGCAGCAGGAAAGTGAGCTCTGTACTCTAGCAAGGGAGAACTGGCAATGATACCTCTAAGCTCACCCTAAACAACACACCTCCTCTAGCAAGGTTCCACCTCCCAATTTTCCATCAGATGGGGACCAAGCATTCAGAGTACCAGTTTATGTGAGGCGTCTGATTCTAACCACCACAGGCTCCTTTGCCAAGTTCAAAGCCCATTTTCTTCCATGTTTCAGGTCCTGGGAAATCAAACCTCCTTTACATTGGACCCTGCTTGTCTCCTGACCTCTTCTCTCTGAGACCACCTAGCAAAATACATTTGAATGAGCTCAAGCATAAGGACTAGCTCCTCATCACCACATAGAACTTCTGAAATTTAGAGTTCCTAAAATGAAGCTGGTAAATTTGTTACAACACAGGTCATTCATTGCTTCTGTTTCAATGAGTCTGAGTTAGGAACCAAGAACCTGACGTGTTAAACAAGCTCCCCAGGGATGGTGAGGCCACTGGCTTCTAGACCAGCCTTTGAGAAGCCCAGCTCTTACTACTTGGGCTTAAAGTAGAGAAAAATACCTTTTCATTTTTTTAGGAAAGAGTATAGGGCAACAGAATCTATATGATCCCCAGTTTTTTTTTAACAACTTACATTCCGTTTGCAAAGATAGGAAAGAGAAAATAACAAAGGGGATATTATTTTCCTGAAACACAAGCTTTGAGTGTTTCCCTGGCAGGACCTCCTAACCACAGTGGCTCCTCTCACCAGACTTTGGCTCATAAACCAACTTGCAGATACATCAGCTGGGAGAGGAGCAGTTGAGAAATTTCTTCTAGGCAAGTCTGGGCGTCTCCTGTTCACTACCAATTAACCAGCCACAACTCGAACACTCAGCTGTGCTGGCCGCAAATGCAATCCACACAAGTACGCATTGTGCAGCAGGTAACCTCAACAATTTTATATTCAAAACACAGGTGGTGTGAGAGGGAGGCAAGAAAACATACATGTGTGCAGCTCAGGTCAGAAACTGAGAAGTAGGACTCTTGTCACCATGCCTTCTCATAGCTTTTCGTTTTCTGCATCACACTTTGGTTTTTGTGTATTTGCTGTGTTCAACAGTTGAACTGTATTTTTTTTTCCTTTTCT
Source organism: Zapus hudsonius (assembly GCA_004024765.1). Taxonomy (NCBI): domain Eukaryota; kingdom Metazoa; phylum Chordata; class Mammalia; order Rodentia; family Dipodidae; genus Zapus; species Zapus hudsonius. The sequence goes on from PVHP010009253.1 coordinate 39,063, forward strand.
GTCAAAAGAAGAGTCTGGACTCTTAAGGACAAACAATTATGTCTAATATTTCCTAGCCTGCATCTTTAACCTAGTTCATTTTTAGAAAAACAGCCCTATGGAGCTGGGAAGATGGCTCAATGGATAAAGTGATTCCCACACAAGCATGAATACCTGACATCAGACCCCCAGATCCCACCTAAAGCCAGATGCTGTAGAATTAGTGCTCCTATCCCAGCATGCCTCGGATAAGAAGGGAGGCGGACCAACTAACCTGGTCAACTCAGTGGTGAACCTGAGCTTCTGCCTCAAACAAGGTAAAGGTGAAGGCTGCCACCCAAAGTTGTCCTTTGATCTCCAAATGTGCTCTGTGCCTGCATGGCTCCACACTCACACACATAAACATGTACCCCCACACAGACACACATCATCCCCACACACATAGCCTATGAATTCTGCTAGAAATGGTTTAGGCACGCATCACTGTACACAGAAACAAAGAACTCAGAGAACATGTCACAGTATTCGGGAAACTTTGCTTTCTGTAATACCTGTGCTTATAAAACAAAGCAACAGAAACCAGAATGAAGAGTAGTACCAGCTAAGCAGGAGGTAGTGAAACAAAGTACCGTCTTAGCCAGATGTAAGGGTGCGTACATACATCCCAGCACTCCAGGGGCTAAGGTAGTAAGGGGATGGCAAGTTTGAGGTCAGCTCCTGTCTCAAAAAGACTCAAATGAGAAAAAAAAAACCCTAACTTTCAAACCAACATGCTGCCAAGTGGCTAGCTAGTTTGGCTAGTGTAAAGTTATCTAGAGTTGCTTGTAGGACCCTTGAGTGTTAGTAGAGGAAATATAAACAGCCTAGTAAAAGTTACCCCGATGCTGGAGTAGGGGACATGCAAAAGTCCTAAGAGGATGGATATCTTTGAGCCCTAGAGCTTTAAATGGGGCATAAGGAAATTAAAGATGATCCCCAATCTTATAGCATAGAGCAAGCTGACACTGTGGCCCATGGCCATGTAATTCTCAGACAGTGTTACTCTGGCCACATCCAGGAAGCAGAAAGGAGAAAGCTGCTAGCATTGTTCCCTCCCTGTGGCTACACTTCACTTTGATAGCCTACTAGGCGCATTCCCTCCTTTTCCTTCAGCAGCTAGAACATAAGATCAATGGCTGGCTCCTTGTCTGCATATTCATTATACTTCATCCTTGCTCTCAGACAACCCCTCAGCTACCAGTAGGGTTCTTGTTGGGCAGGATGTGCTGAGGAGCTCCCAGGTGACTTCTCTCCCTTGATAACCTTGAGGAGACAGAACAATTATCTATGCAAGAGCAAACAGAGCATTTTGTGTATTTAGTAAAATAAACTCTACAAATGTAAGCGGAAACATGGAAAAATACAGCTTAAAAATGGACAACAGAGATCATTTCCTTTCACATATCAGACTAATTTTTCCTTTGCAGTGATAGCCCTCATTTCATATCATTTCATATGTGAGAAAAGAGAGCTGGGTATTTTGGCTATCTGTTTGCTAATTAATATTCTAACCCAAAGTGTCGTGCTGAAAGATACTGGCGTAGTTCCCTCAGGACCTTCATGTTGTATCTAACCCTATGTAGGGTTGCTTTAGCACACAACTCCGAAGCTTCCACGCCTGTCTGCTGTCTTCATTCTCTTTTGGAATGCCTCCAATTTCCCCAGAAACACAGGTGGTCTTTTGAATGAACAGAAGTAACATATTGGGTTCCATAAGCTCTGTGATAATTTGCGCCTCTCTCGCTCACAGCTGCTGCACAGTTGGAGTAATGTGCAGTGCTGAGTTGGCTACTTCGTGAACTGGCACTTCCTAGCCAGAGTGGAAACTTAGGAAAGTGTCTTCAGGTAGAGAAGGAACCGAAAATAACAAGTGGTCCTCCATAACAGGTTCCTACACTTTTCAGTATCTGTGTGAAGGTAATGAAAACATCCGTTTAGGAATCTATTGGAGAATTTCATGGTATTCATTCTACCTCAGAGGACTCCCACACTGGGATGATTTCCTTCTCTCATGAAATAATTGGGATAGATGGTCGTGAGCAAGCATACTCTATATTTCTGGCACTTAGTATAACTCAAATGTGAGTTGTAATGAAATAGGTTACCACCTTAAGGAATTCACAGGATCATGTAAAATCTATTTTACCAGCCCCCATGTTTAAAGATTTAAAAACCAACTCACAACCAAGCAAGGACAATAGTGTTTATATCACAAAGTATTCTTGAATATTTATCGGTGGGAATTCCTTGCTGAAGATGAAGTTACTTATGGAGACTCGATGGCTTCACTCACTCAACTCTACCCTGCAACAACTCGAGAAAGTGTGATAACAAATTAGCCAGTGACACTTTGTGGGAAAGAAAACTACTGCTAATATAAAGATGTCCCTTATATCAGGAGTTTGAAAATGACATATGGAATCAAAACTGAGCATTCCATTTAAGATGATGGACAGCATGAAATGAAATGATCTCTTTCTTAGCAAACTCACAGAAGTTATATAAACGAGAAAATATAAATTAAGAAATGCACATTTGCACTTCAAAATTGAAGAGTATTTTCATAAACTAGAAAGACTCACCTCAAAGTAGGAAACAGGAAGGAGTGTATACTGGTAAAGGAAGCTGATAAATTTAAAAGATTATTTTGCTATAAAGATATACATTGTACTGTTTTATGTGTTGTTTTCAGGGAACTATTTTATCAAACATCCAGTTGTCTGTGCTGCTAAGGTTATTTAAACTTGAAAAGATTTGGAATGAAGTTGCTGTGAGTGATTTTCGAAGAGGTTATCTTAATCCACTGTGGGCAAGGGAAATTTCTTAATAAGTGCAATGAGAACTGCTAGACATCAAAAGTGGAAATCTGACATATGAAGGGTTAAGACTTGAAAACGTAGAAATCATGGGCCAATTTACGTAGGTTTTTAGATACACATGCTTAGTATCCAAAGAAACGAGTAAAGATGAAAATACTTGCTTGTTCTTTACAGGATATGGAAATGTTGTCTTTGCATAATGTTTGACCAAAATTAAGGACTCTGATTACTAGTCATTATTGTTCTTTATTAAAATATTAGCCACATGAAAACAGGGAATTTTATTCATTATTTTGTGCTGTATTCTCTATCTTCTAGAAGTCCTACACAAAGAATAAATGGAACAACAAAGTTTCAGCTAAAAGGATATAATGCATAAATGTGTGTATATAATGATAACAATAGCTCATTAAATAAGAGTGGTAGTTATGAAACAAGAATAAGTTCTCATTTAAAAATTAATAGCTTAAACATGAAAAGAAATGCTGGAAGATATATAAAGTTTTTTAAGCCACTACTCTGAGGGGTCTCAACTGTTTCAAAATAAAGGGAAGAAAACTGAATCGTAGAGATGTGGTTGTTTTTATCACCGGTGGGAAAGTTCTCCATGGAAGCCCTCAGAGACATAGACACCTGTACCACTTGCATCACAGGTACTGAGGTTTCTTGTACTAACATCTGTGGTAGGAAAGGTAAGGAGTCAGTCGGAGGAGGTAAACATGGAGAATTGGGTCAGGATGGGTAGGAGCCAAGGCTACAGAGCTAAGGACCCAGCTAAAGCAGGAGAGATTGCAAGTACTGGGGAGCCAAAATGGAAGTAATATCATAAAAATCAGCAGAGTGCAGGCAGCTCTGCAGGAAGAAAATCTCAGACTAAGTGTTATAAGTTTCAATTTTATTTTGGATATAGATAAAGGCATTGTTTTATGTTTTGTTAGGCATTGAAAATAGTGAAAATGCAGTGATATTCGATATCAACAAGTAGATATTGAAAAGAAAGTATTTAATTTTAAGTGATAAAAAAGCTAAGTGAAACAAAAGAAAGCATACAATTCAAAAACCTGTAAGAAAAATGAAACATGGGACAAGTAGAATCTATAGAAAAAGTTCACTAAGGCAATAATCAGGATAAGCAAACGGACTGCAACTCAGTCACGCAGGACCAGTAAGTATGTGAGTCCTGAAGGACGTGCCATGATTGAGATCAAGTAATCAACTCACAAACAAAATTAGCAAAATTACTGCCATTAGCATCAGCATGCATAAATAAGAAATAACAGATTTAGACTTACAAAAACTGCAGATGTTTATGTTGTTGATATATGTCATGACTCTATAAAATGTTTTTTAAAAGTAAAAGATTCAATGTAAAGCAAAGCATTAATTAAGAACTCATTGAGACTAGGAGGAAAAAAATTAAGAGCAAAAGACTTTTAGAAATGAAAATATATTCGTAGAAATCAAAAATTCTATGGATGGGTTAAACATCAGTTTGATGCAGTAGAGAGAAAAGGTAGATGTGTACCCAGATGTTTTCAGAGCAGGGCAACAAGAAATAAAGGAATGAAGGAAGTGGCGGGTAATAGAAGACGCAGGACAGACAAGCAGAAGTCTGCTAGCACATCGACACTGAGCATGGCTCCTTCATCTTTTTCTACTCATCACCTTTTGTTGTCCAAGAAGTTTTTACAAGACCCTCTGGTATTATAAGTACACACAAATAGGTATGAAAACCAATCATTGGTTGAATATAGATCAGAAAGAAATTTGTTTTATTCTAATGTGTGTACACGTATGTGCACGCTTGAGTATACGTGTGTTCCTTTGTGTATGGGCACACGTAAGCATGCAAATATACTTGTGCACCTGTGCATATATGAATGTGGAGAGTAGAGGACAACCTCGTGTGTCATCCTCTAGGACACCTCGTCACCTGCTTTGAGACTGGCATCTCAAAGCCTGGAACTCACCAGCAAGGCTAGACTAGCTGCACAGGAAACCTCAAGTATCTTCCTCTCGCACACTCTGGCATTTCAGGCATACACTGCCACCCCAGCATTTTATGAAGGTTCTGGGACTCGAGTTTACATCCTTATGCTTGTAAGACAAGCACTTTGTTGACTGAGCTATCTCCCCAATACCAAGAACGAATTTATTTAAACTATTTTTGGTATATACCTAATTTTGTCATATATTGAGGTTGGATAAAGATGTTCATATTATTGAGTTGACCGTGCTTGTTTTTCTTTAACACAGTACAACCCAAAGACATACTAGTTTGATACTACAAGCTGAGGAATGACGGTAGGAAAATATTGAAAGTCTGTCTTCTGTTATTAAGTAAGAACAGAAAATTTTATACAGAAAAAAAAAAACACACTGCAATTCACAACACACAATCATCTCAAACCTGAGCTGAGATAGGTCAGCATTTTTTAGTTCACATAGTGTGACAGTATGTGAAATGGTGTGCTACATGTTCATCCTGTGTGCTTAGAAAAACAGACAAACTACAGTGAAGTCATGCAATGCAACATAGGAAAGTGCCACCAGAGACACCTCAGACCCATTGTTGCGGTCAGCTTTCTAGTTGCTGTGCAGAAAGAACCCAAACAAAAGCAGCCTGTGGAGGAATGGGTTTATTTGGCTTACGGACTCCAGGGGAGACTCTATCCTGGCAGGGAAAACGATGGCATGAGCAGAGGGGTGGACATCACCTCTGCCACAGCACTGGAAACAGCGGCAGGAAGGTGTGCCAAACACTGGCAAGGGGAAGCTGGTTTATAACCCCATAAGCCCACCCCAACAACACAACTCTAGTGAGGTTCTAATTCCAGAATTGCCATCAGCTGAGGATCGATCTATCAGAACACATTCATTTGTTTGTAGGGGACAGCTGGATCAAACCATGACACCCATTAAACATTTGAATGTAAATTAGTTTTTCTTTTTGGTTAATTTTTCAGCATTGAACATTCAAATAGCTTTACTTTTGCCAAATTTTTCATGACCTTCACATTCAGTTACATAATCCTGTATGTGCTCATGGCCCACAGATTACAAAGCTTTGACAATGAGAATACACAAGGAATAAAAAAAAAAGGCACTCGTTAATAGCCCGGCGAAGATAAGAAATCAAGAAACTATGATCTGCTATGCACAACTTGTCCCAAAAACAATAATTAAAATAATAAAAAAAAACTTTTCAGTACATATATCAGTAGAATTAGATGGTACTTTAGGTGGTTTGAAAGTGAAATGTCCCCCACAGCATCATGTGTTTGGATTAAGCTTCATACTTAAGCCCCAGGTTTGAAGCCTGTGGAAGACAGAGCCTCACTGGAGGAGGTGTGTTACAAGGGTGGAATAGAGTTTATAGTTCAGCCACACTGTGTGAACTAGTTCATGTTCTCTGCTTCCTCTCTGACTATGTGGAGAGGTGATGCTTGGCTGTCTGCTCCTGCTATGCTTTCTCCACCCTGGTGAAACTTCCCCTCAAAACCTTAAGCTAGAAATAAACCTGTTACTTCTATAACCAGATTCCAGTCAGATGTTTTGTCCCAGCAATGAGAAGGTAATGGCTACCATTCCTGACAAAGAAAATATCCGGAATGCAGCAGAGAAAGAAAAAGATGTCTTGTTTTGGATTAAGAGAGAGCTACTGTTCAGCTTCACATCTTGTTATAAATGAATGAAAGCCAGAAATTTCAATGGTAATGGATACAGATTAAAAGCAAAATATATAAATGTGAATAGGATAAACCAGAGTGAGAAAAAATAAGAGATTCAATCAAAACATCTAAGAGAAAAGAAAACGACATACCTAGAAATTTACTGGCAATATCGAAACACATCAAGAATCAACATAATCAAACAGACAAGATTCAGAAATGTTTGCTTTATTAAGAAGCACTGAATATGAGGCTGGGGAGATGGCTCAGGAGATAAAAGCATTTACCCCACAAGTATGAGGTCTGGAGTTAAGATATGCAAGGCTGGATGCTGTAAGCATGATCAACTTTATAAACTCAGTGCTTCTGTGGTGAAATGGGAGCAGAGACAGGATCCCTGGAAGCCCATGGGAGATACAACAGCCATCAGCAAACAAGGTGGAAAGTGAAGATTAACACCAAAGGTTGTCTTTTTACCCTCACACATACGTGCACACTGTACCACGTGCACATTCTCACTCACAGACCACACACACACACACACACACACAGAGAGAGAGAGAGAAAGAGAGAGAGAGAGAGAGAGAGAGAGAGAGAGCTTAAAATATCATTGAATTTAATTAACTAATTTTTCTATGGCTAAAGATAATAGCAGATATATAGTAATCAATCTCCCTATATTTCTTCCCCGACATATAATGAAAAAAAAAATCTATAAATAGAAAATTAAAACAAAACATCCTTTCTATTTGCATTCGTCTCCTCAGGCTACCATAACAAAATACCTCAGGCCTGAGGCTTAAGCAACAGAAATTTCTCAACGAGCTGGACGCTGGAGGTTCCAGGTCAGGTTCTCATGGTGACTGGTGAGAACTTCCTTCCTGGCTTGCACATGGCAGCTTTGTTCTCACATGACCTTTCTCCTCAGCATAGCTGAAGGGAGACAGATGGAGAGGGAAAAACAGAGATAAAGTGGGCTCTCTAATGATCCCTTTTATAAAGACACTAATCCTATTACATCAGAGCCTGACCCATGACCTCACTTAAATGTGATCACTTCCTTACTCCAACCTCAGCCATGCTGAGAATTAAGACTTCCACATATGAGTTGGGAGAGATACATACATCCAGACATTGACATTTTATTCCTGATCCTATAAAATGCAGGCTCTCTCACACACAATATGTCCATTCTATCCCAACAGCTCCAGATGTCTTCACTCATTCCAGCATCTATTTTAAAGTTTCAATCCAAAGTCTCATCTAAATATTATCTGAATCAGATAACAGAGGGACTTGAGGTATAATTCATACTGAAGCAAAATTCCTCCACAGCGGCAAAGCTGTGAATGTTGACAAATTACATGTTTGTAAAGGAGAATGGTACAGTATACATAGGACAGACAGTCCCACTAGCAAAGGAGGGCCTGGAGTGGGAGGAAGGAGGCTGGTGGAATCTAGCAAGGTAGGTGGTGTTGCAGGTGCTAGAACTCGAGAATAATTCTTTTGAGGGCTGGGACACAGTTCCATGGCTAAGTCAGCACTTGCTGCTCAAGCATGAGTGTCTCTACGCCTGGAGGCACCAAGTTCAACACCCCAGAGCCCATCTAAAAAGTTGGCCATGACCATGCACTTCTGGAATACTAGTCTGCGGGGTGGAGTTTAGTCAGCAGCGTTTCTCGTGGTATAACCTCCTCCCTGTCCATAGATTCTGCTGAGGTGGCTGAGGAAATTCATGGTTTCTATCCCACATCTGTTTCTGAATGACTGCTCAGCTGCCTCCTACTCTTCAGGAAAAGTTTTCTCATTTTTAGCAACATGAGTAAGCTGAAAATTTCCCAAATCTTCAAGTTCTTCATATTATTTTCACAGGAATTTCTTTATCTCTCTCTTTTCTCATTTTATTTTAAGTATTGTGGATTCACTTTACACATCTATGATTTTTCTAAGAAAGTTCCTTGGCTAAATTCCAATTTTATTACTCATAAATTTTTCTTTCCACAATAGAATGTAATTCAATCATTTTTTTTGGCCACTTTATAACAAATATGAGTATTTCTTCAGTTTTCAAAGACCTATATCTCATTTCTGGTGGAGACCTGGCCAGAATGTGCTCAGTGCCTAAGTAAGTTCACAACTGTTTAAGCATTCTGTGGGAAATGGAGTCATTGTTCTCGGCTCTTTTCTGAGCTGTCACTTTTAATATCTTTATTTTTATTAATAGTCCCCCTCACAGCAACAGGGCCTGGTTAACATACTCCTTAGAATTCTCCCAACTCTCCCTACTATTCACTATAAAGAATAATGCCAGGTGTCTTCTGAAGGGGGACAAGAACACACCTGTAAAACTGGGAACGCATGAGTTCTGAGTGTGCCCATGTGGACATTCCCAGAGCAGATTGCTGTGTTGGTGGGGAACTGGGAGAGGAAGATACACTCTCTGGGTGGGCAGGCACCATCAAATTGGCAGGAAGGTCGGATAAGTGAAAAAAGTAAAGAAAGGTTTTCTTTTCCTCCCCTGAAGCTAATTTATCAATTGGATGCAAATTTCATAAAAATATAAAGTATCGATTTTCAGGAGCTAGTCAAGCTGAACTGAAGTTTGTACAGAAAAACAAATGTGTATAAGAGTAACCAGAAAGCAATAGAAAGGAAATGCTACTTGGAAGAACTAGCTAAATACATACACTAGGAACTCTACAACTGAAACATTACAGCACTAGCACATCACTGAGCAAATGGATCAGTGACTAGAATGGGCAATTTAGGAATAAGAATATATAAATATGAAACTTTAATATACAATCAAGGTTGCATCTTGAATCTCCAGAGGTAAACATAGTGTGTTAGAAATAGTTTTGACAAAAGGGTAGCCCTGGCAACAACAACTTAGAGCTATATCTCATACAATACACAATGATGACATCTAATTAAATTAGGGATATGAATGTTAAAAATGCTGGGAATGCATTCCTATTTAAGTTTTATATGTGCAAAGGATTTTTTTTTTTTTTGGTTTTGTTTTTGGTTTTTCGAGGTAGGGTCTCACTCTAGTCCAGGCTGACCTGGAATTCACTCTGTAGTCTAGGGTGGCCTCAAACTCAAGGCAATCCTCCTACCCCTGCCTCCCAAGTGCTAGGATTAAAGGCATGTGCCACCACACCCGACATTCTGTGCAAAGGATTTCTAACTATGATTCGAAACTTAACAAAAGCCTGGCACTATGACTCACACTTGGGAGGCTAAGGCAAAAGGATGGCTGTGAGGTCAGCCTGGGCTCTAGAATGAGAGTTTTGGAAGAAAAAATATGCTCCTCACTCATTATAGCTAATTACTTTCAAGGCCTGTCTGTATCTGACATATTTATCTCTGTTTTCTGTGTTTCCCAATGCTTTGTGACAATTTGTAGAGTTTTTGGAATTTCTTATTATCCAATATAAAAGCCAATTTTGAGGCTGAAGATACAGCTCAGATGGTGAAACCTAACATTGGGTTCAATTCCCCAATACCTACATAAAGCCAGATGCACAAAGTGGCACACGCATCTGGAGTTTATATGCAGTGGCAAGAGAACCTAGTGTGCCCATACTCTCTCCCACCTTCTCTCTCTACCTGTATCTCTCTGATTACAAACAAATAAATAAAATATTAGAAAAAAATGTTAGTGCAAGTTTTAGTCTAACTAACAGAAGATTCTCTGGTGCTACTTGACACCAGAAATCCTTTGTCAGAAATCAATGTTGAAGAAGTCCTAAAAATGAGTAAGACTAAGAACAAATATGGCATTAAAATGTTTCCAAGCTGAAACCCAGGACTGGAGAGATGGTTAAGTGCTTTCCATGCAAGTGTGAGGACCAGAATCCATATCCTCAGCATACCCATGAATGTCAGATGGGTGGTCAGCCATCTGTAATCCCAGTACTTAGAAGCAAATATAGGGAATCCATGAAGCAAGCTGGTTAAGTAGACTAGTGACTAGGTAAGCTCCTGATTAAAGGAAGAGACCCTGCCTCATAAATAACTGGAGAGTATTCAAGGAAAACGCCAATGTCACTGACACTGATGTCAAATCCTGGTCTCCACACACACCAGCAAACACTTGTATATTCAACCTCATTAATAGAGAAATGAAAACTGGGGCCAACATGAAATATTGATCCATATTTATGACATTAATAAGAATTAAGAATAGCTTACAATAGGATGGGTCAGATGATCAAACACTTGATACAAGCATGAGGACCTGAGTTCAGATCCCAAGAGCCCAAGTAAATGCAGGAAGTGATAGTATGTACCTCTGATCCCCTTCTGTGGAGGCAGAGAAAAGAGGAACCCTGAGTCTCGCTGGCTAGTCAAATTGGTGAGTTCTAAACTCAGGAGAAGACTTTATTTCAATAAAATAAGGTGGTGAATGACTGAGGAAGATGCCCAGTGTGTCTACCTCTTGCCTCTACAGGCACACACACCTGCACACATGCAAGTGCCCTCACACATATGATCACAAGTACACACGTGTGCATACCACACACATATACACATGAAAAAAACCAATATACTTTAAGATGAACGTTTGAAATTTTTTACTATTATTATCCACAATGAGTTACATTGTTTAGTGGACAAACAATGAGTTGTTATCCCCAAGTCCTCATTGCCCCCCTTCCTCATCCCCAGTCAGCTGGATATCCTCCTCTGTGGGCCATCTGTATCAGTCTTTGTGGTAGGGGACCATGGATAGAGCAGTCTTCAGCCGAGTTCTCAGAATGATGGGATGAACAAGGGACCCACAGCCACAGCCATTCAATCAACACAGGATAAGCCAGTGAGACAGAAACCAATGATTTTTGACACAAAAATCCGTAAGCTCCCAACATTTGAAATTTTTTAAGTAAAACAACCCGAATGCCACTAACCTAAGAATGAATCATAAATAAGTCACGGTATAGACATTGGAAACATTATAAAGTGGTAAAAATAATGATGTACACAGAAGTCAACAACATAATACATTTCAGAGTACTAATGATGAGTGTATGGAAGTTGTCAATAATACCATCTCAGTGAATCGTCCTAATAACTAAAGAGTGAATCGGTCATTTGTGCTAAACTGAAAAACCATTTTCAATGCAGCAGCAAAAGGGGAAAAGCAAAGAGAAAATTTTACATATCTGATAGACTTTAAATGTGTAATATTCCCTCTAATGTGTTTTTTAAAGCAAATAACAGAAGCAATGAAAAAGAGGCAATGTTAGAAAAAAATAATGGATAAAGATTTCCTAGAAGTGGGAGAAAGAAAAAAACATGAGTCTTTAAATTGGCATTGCTCCCTAAGTGCCAAGAAGAAAAATAAATATAAAATCTTGCTCAAAATACCGCAAGCA
>PVHP010009254.1:7059-25279 GCA_004024765.1 Zapus hudsonius
CACACACACACACACACACACACACACACACACACACACACACACACACACACACACACACACCAGTATTGTAGGGGAGATGTGGGAGAGTGAATGAAAAGGCAAGTTGCTCTTCTCTCCCCTCCAACCATCCTATCTTCTAGAGCCTGGATTCTTTTTTAAAGTATTTTATTTATTCATTTTCAAGCAGAGAGAGAGAGAGAGAGAGAGAGAGAGAGAGAATGCACCAGGGCCACCACCTTGTGGGTCTGGCTTATGTGGGTCCTGGGGAATTGAACCCAGGGCCTCAGGCACTGGAGGCAAGTGCCTTAACCGCTGAGCCATCTCTCCAGCCAAGCCTGGATTTTTGTTGTTTGTTTGCTCTGTGGAAATTAAACCCAGTGCCTTCCACATGCTAGGAAGGCTCTTGACCACTGAGCTGCATCCCACAAGCCCTTTGGTTTGTTTGTTTTTTTATTTTGCAGTAGCACCTCACTAAGTTGCCTGGGCTGGTCTTAAATTCACTCTGCAGCCCATGTAGTCCTTGGACTTGTGATCTTCCTGCCTCAGCATCCTGAGTAGCTGGGATTATTAAGTCTATGTCACAAGAGCTCACTGTGTAGCTTGGTTTTAAAATCAGTGGCAATGTAAGCAAGCCCCACAAGCCCCACCTTCCCCTTATCTGTATGGAGGGTTTAAATGAGACATTTGCATGCCCTCCAGAACCTCCAGAGGAAAAAGAGACCCCTTTGCCTCAGCTGCAGTGTCTTCACAGCAGAACAGGTGGAGCACAGAGCACTTGTAGCAGTTGTTTGGGGCAAGAAGGCAGAATGTAAAAGCTGTATGAGTTTAGTACAGAATTTGAAATGTTACAGTTTTTCAGTAGTAAATTCTTTTTTCTTCTCCCCCATCCAAAACATGGTCGGTCTCATTCTAGCCCAGTATGACCTCAATCAGTGATCCTCCTACCTCTGCCTTCCAAGTGCTGGGATTAAAGCCACCATGCCTGGCTGTGGTAAATGCAAAATGTTATCAGCATTTTGTACTTAGATATGAACATTTTACCCATGATTCAACTTGAGTAGCAATCCCAGTGGGGGCAGCAATTTAAGATGCTTTTTTATAGGTGTACAGTGAGGTATCACATTATTTTCTGAAATCGTTTTTCAGATTGAGTCTCAAATGTGAACTTTCACCTATTTCTAAGAGGGGAGAAAAATTTAAAATGCCAAGTAACTTCATTTTAATTTTTTTTTTTTTTACAAATTTCACTTTTCCTAAAACATTTCAGATTTTAAAAGCAGTTTGAACTATGGAGAATCAAAACAGACCAAGGAGGAAGGCATGACCTGACATGTCTTTTAGCTTCTGTCATGTCCAAATCAATAGCATTTGATATTCTACCATCTTCTAATAGAGTTGCCTCTCTGAATGACAGATCAAAGCTGTACATACATTGTGATAGGTGATTGACTTTATGAACAATTGGTTACTTCCAAAATATGTTTAAGGTAACATTTTTAAAAATTCTTATCTTACCCAAATGGTTTTAGTTTGGGCATATGTTTCTTTATTCCTTTCCTTTTCCTTCCTTTCTTTCTTTCTTCCTTCCTTCCTTCCTTCCTTTCTCTCTTTCTTTCTTTTGGGTTTTTTTGTTTGTTTGTTTGTTTGTTTTGTTTTTCAAGGTAGGGTCTCACTCTAGGCCAGGCTGACCTAGAATTCACTATGTAGTCTCAGGGTGGCCTTGAACTCATAGCAATCCTCTTACCTCTGCCTCCCAAGTGCTGGGATTAAAGGCATGCGCCACCACGCCCGGCTTGGTTTTTGTTTTTTATTTTTGAAGGTAAGGGCTCACTTTAGCCCAAACTGTCCTGAAATTCTCTCAGTACTCCCAGACTGGCCTCAAACTCACCTCCTACCTCTGCCTCCCAAGTGCTGGGATTAAAGGTATGCACTACCATACCAACCCTTTATTTCTTATTCCATATCTTTTGTTGTTGTTGTTGTTTTTGTTTTTTTGTTTTTCAAGGTAGGGTCTCGCTCTAGCCCAGGCTGACCTGGAATTCAGTATGTAGTCTCAGGGTGGCCTTGAACATCATGGTGATCGGAGTGCTGGGATTAAAGGTGTGCACTGCCATGCCCTGCTTTTATTCCCTATCATTTTGTCCTATGTTGCAGGGACCTCATTTCTCTAACAAGGAAATTAATGGACTGAATCCATTTCACAGTTGGTCATTTTCTCAGAGGAAAAAAATTGTTTTTGTTCTTCTGATATTTTGGGCCAGCATCTTGCTTGTGGTAACACACTAACAAATAATCTTCAGGTGAATATTTAACAGAAAGACAAATATAACCCAGGACCCCCTTAACCAGAGGCCATCCTGCCTTGTCTCAGCTTAGTGTCTCCATTTCTCAAGGCTTTACCTTCTGCTCTTATGGACAACACTGCTGCACTGTAGTGCCTCTTTAATAATGGTGCAGGTGCAGTCCCCACACCTATGATTCTAATGTGCAGCCAGGATTGAGCACCATGGCTGAACTAGAGGCCAGAAAGGGAGTGGTGGAGATTTGTTCCTACTGAATTGCCATGTCTTTGGCCTGTGGCTGTGATGGGTGTTTGTCTTTGGTCCTCAACGTATTTCCATGTAGCAGATGCTGTGCTGGCCACTGAGCTCTGGAGCACACTATGGATGTGCAACCCCCTCAGCATAGCAGGCACTCCAGGGGAGGGGAGTGCCACCTGGTGCCCTAGGATAAAATATACTTTCTAAACATCCACTGTTTTCCTGAGTGACTGACATATAACTAGATTACCGCCTTTTGCCTTCAAGAGAGTCCCATAGCCACCCATAGAACCATGTAAACTTCCTGGCTAACCCCAGCCTGTCCTTTACACACACACCACATATGTTCCCAAGAGGCATGCCTCTACCATAACCCTCCTACTAGCAGGATCTGAAAGACTATTTCTTCTCTGGAACAAATGGGGGAGGGGGGAGTCAGAAAGAAAGACTAGTGGCCCTGCTAGATATGGTTAAGGAAGAGCTTGATGCTGGAGTGTTCTTCCAGGGAGCTGGTGAGGGACCTTTGAGAAGAGAGTAGTATCCTAGAGGAATTTCACCCAGGGTAGCCAGCAGACCTTCCCCAAAGACATGCTGTCTTCTCTCCCTGGCTCAAACCATTTTCTTAGAGACACTTGAGTCTTCTAGAGCATGTGCTCTTTGTTATTTCTGTCTAGGGAGCCTGAAGCAGTCATTGTTTTTGTGGTTTGATGGGTTTTCTAGTTCCTTGAAGTGAAGATTTTGCCAAAGGAGTTTGGAGGCATAGAACTGTTTTGCTGGGAATTTCCATTAGCTACTTTCTTTAGACTATTTCTGAGCCAGAAATTTTTTCATGGTCTTTTTAACTCAATTTATATTTGGGTGGATAGCTAGAAAAGAAGGAAGAAGAAAAGGTAGAATGGCGGAGGATCTCTGTCAGAGACAGCGGATACTGGATGGTTTTAGGGTACTTAGACAAAAATAGAAAAAAGGAAGGTACTTTAATCCCAGCACTTGGGAGGCAGAGGTAGGAGGATCGCCTTGAGTTCAAGGCCAACCTGAGACTACATAGTGAATTCCAGGTCAGCCTGGACTAGAGCGAGACCCTACCTCGAAAAACCAAAAGAAAAAAAAAAAAGAAGGTAAATCAGGAGTGGTGGTGCACACCTTTAATCCCAGCTCATGAGGCAGAGGTAGGAGGACCACTGTGAGTTTGAGGCTAGCCTGGAACTACAGAGTGAATTCCAGGTCAGCCTGGGTTAGAGGAAGACCCTACCTCAGAAAAAATGTGGGCGGTGTAGAAAATGAAAAAGGAAGGTGGCTCATCTCAATCTGACTCTAAGAGCACTTTTTCTTTCTGCCCAAATTTCTTTATATCTCCTACATTAAGGACCCAAATGATCACCTCAGGATTTCATTCATTCGACATGGTGAATAATAATACTACTAGCTAACCCTTATGCCAAGCACTGTTCCACATGCTTTGTATTAATGCGTGTAATCTATAATCCTTGCAACAACTGTTAGAGCTAAGTGATTACCTGCTGCATGGTCTGCTGAGGACTCTGAAACACACAAGTTTGAAGTCTACTGCCCAGGGTCATATAACTGCTCTATGGTTTCTGGATTCTATTCCAATTCTGTGGCTCCAGAGCCCAGGCTCTTGGCCTCTTAGAATCTGTCATGCTCTGTTCTGTATATGACAGTTTTAATGTTCTTATAGCCTTGTTGTCCAACTTTTAAAATTTCTCGTCTTTCATCTAATGCAGATGGTCTCAAAGTACAGTCTGGGAAATTCGCAAGGGCACATGTATTTCAAAGTAATATTATTCTTTTAAACTCACCTTCATTCATAACTATACAGTGACGTTTTCCAGAAATTTTAAGACCTGTGATAACAGGACAGATTAAGGACCAAAGCAGTTAAGAGAATCTGTCATCTTTTTTTTTTTTTTTGTTTTGTTTTTCGAGGTAGGGTCTCGCTCTAGTCCAGGCTGACCTGGAATTCACTCTGTAGTCTCAGGCTGGCCTGAACTCACGAAGATCCTCCTACCTCTGCCTCCTGAGTGCTGGGATTAAAGGCGTGCGTCACCACGCCTGGCTGAATCTGTCATCTTTTAAATCCAGACATAGGAGAGATTTTTAAAAATGAAAAGTACTGCTTCTGTTGACTGATTTGTTTATTTTTTAGAAAATGTAAGGTTTTTTACATTGAAAATCATGGTAATATCATGGGTTTATCATTGTTTTGAAAGTTAATAAATTCTTGCCTCTTCAGTAAACCAACAAATACATCCCTTATAAACAAAAGGTGAGAGCTTTGAAGAACTTTTTTGGTTGAGAATAGTTCCTTGAGACTAAGGTGTGTGGGAAGCACTAATTTAACCCCTTACTATCCAAGTGTAGTTCATGGTGTGGGGACTTGTTAGAAATGTAGGCCCACTTGACACATACTAAGTCGGAGTTCGTGTTGTAGCCCAGGTTGATCTGTTGGTGCAGCGCTGGTGTGCAGCCTCAGGCACAGAAGAGAGCTCTCCAGCAGCGTAGTGGCCAGCAGCTCTCAGACCTTTCTGTTCCCTGCCATCCAGGAACTGTGAGAGGGCATATCCATTTGAAGTTCTCTGTCCCATTGTGTTCTCAGTGATTCTCTTGCCTTCACAAACTTTTAGCATCCTTGTCAAAACCAGCAGCTCCTGCCGGGTGTGGTGGCACATGCCTTTAATCCCAGCACTCGGGAGGCAAAGGTAGGAGGATCACCATGAGTTCAAGGCCACCCTGAGACTACATAGTGAATTCCAGGTCAGCCTGGACTAGAGTGAGACAGACCCTACCTCAAAACAAACAACAACAAAAAAAAAAAAAAACAGCAGCTCCTGCATAGTTCAGAGCAGCAGACCCAAGTCAGCTGGAGTCTTTTGAAAGCAGAGGGGCTGGACCTGCCCCCACATTCAGATCATTAGTTATGAGGTGAGGTTCCTAGACGATGCTGATAATGCAGGCCTGGGGGACCACTTTGGTGTCTCAAGAAACATTCCAGTTGTATAATTACTCTGAGCCCATAGAATTATGGGAGAAATTTCTTAAACTTCCAGTTTAACACTCAATTGGGTAAGATACTAGAAAGTTTTCAAACACCCATTTTTGCCTGAGAGGCATTCTTATCTTTTAGTAAATGGTAAGTGTACTTTCAAGCAGCTCTTAGGTCAGCTTCCTTGTACACGAATTGCAAAGTCACCACTAAATCTAAAGGAGACATGGATAGCCTGTGAAGTTCATCTCAGTGAATTTAAACCACTAATGTGCCCTTCATCCACACGGTCCCAGTGCTGCTCAGCAACCCGGGAAGCAGTGACAGACAAGCAGAGACTAGTGAATTGCCATTCCCAAGAATGAGCTGCATGGTTGGAGGCATCAGATTTCCTCTAGAGCTGCCATAAATCCATGACCTGATGTCTATTCCCAAGCTTGCAAAGCCAGTGCTCTATACTGGTGTGGGCCTTTCAACAGGATTTGCTGAGCTAAACAGGTGTCTGATGAAAGGTGTATAATCCTCAGAGATTATCTTCCCCTAAAAACAGCTGGTGACCCTGGACTCACATAATTCAGACAGATGGGAGTTGGGAGTGAATAGCTAATCCAAGTTTATACTTCTGTCTTTGAAGAAGTCAATATGGTTTGGTTTTAGGTGGTAGAAGATGGAAGTGTACAGGGATGAGCAGTCACTTTTATTTTTAAAATATTTTATTTATTCATTTTCAAGCAGAGAGATATACACAGAGAGAGAGAGAGAGAGAGAGAGAGAGAGAGAGAGAGAGAGAGAGAGTAGACCAGGGCCACCACCTTGTGGGTCTGGCTTATGTGGGTCCTGGGGAATTGAACCTGGGGCCTTAGACACTGGAGGCAAGTGCCTTAACCACTGATCCATCTCGCCAGCCCGAGCAGTCACTTTTAAAGGGGAGACCTTTAGGCATATCTACACCTTTGCCTGAGAACTCTTTTTTTGTTTTGTTTTGTTTTGTTTTGTTTTGTTTTGTTTTGTTTTGTTTTGTTTTGTTTCGAGGTAGGGTCTCACTCTAGCCCAGGCTGACCTGGAATTCACTATGTAGTCTCAGGGTGGCCCTGAACTCATGGCGATCCTCCTACTCTAGTGCAATCTTGAACACCGCTTTCTTACAAAGGAAGGAGTTTACATATGATGAGGGTTATCTTTGTAATTTTATGCTGAGACAATTTAATTTAGGAATTGGGGCCTATACAAATAAGTCTTGATCTTTCTAGGTCTATCAATGCGAAGGCAATGCTCTACCACTTTTCTGATTCTTCTGGGAGGAGGTAACCACTTCAATCTCAGGAGGTTAGGGCCAGTTAACATGAGACCTGAAAAGTTAAGTAGTCTAAACAGAGGTGCGGTATACTTGGTACTTTTTAGTACATCTTGGGAACACTGACTGTTTTAGACAGCATTGTGTTCTTCCTCTCCCTTCAAGGGATAAGCTTTGGAATGAAGCATATAGCCCCCGTTCTGTTCCTCAGATCTCACCCTTTCCAGGTTAGATAGTTTCAGTGAAGCAAACAAAGAAGCCAAATTTTTGCTTGCATTAGGATAGCTAATATGGGTTAGGGTTTATGGGTCACTCAATTTTCAATTACAAGGCTCCCTTTCGTGAATAAGTGCTGTTCACCAGCACCTCTGGCTCACAGGCAAGTTCAAGGGAACAATTTCACCAGCGATTAATTATACTGCAGCTCCTGGGATTTGTCCTCCACACATCACTTTGTTTTCCATCTGAAACAGCCAGGTTTCCCAGGGGTAGTTGAGGTTTTCCTAATTGAAAATAGCCTAAGTAGAGGAGAGGTGTTAGCACCATGGGAATCTATTCACCAGGGGTGTATTGTACTTGTTTCAGATGCTTCAGGATAATACACCGGCTTCCAAGATAAGTGCTTTTTATTTCCCTGCATCTTAGATCAATTATTTGGAATCTTTTTGGTAAGTTAAATTTAAGAGCTGTAACTTAAACCATCACATCTCTGTAATTATTTAATAAATACAATGTTCTTACCAAAAATTATTCTGTCTGCACTATATTGTAATTGTGCTTTGAATAGCCTAGATCAAGTAGGAAGAAATAAGAGGTGGCAAGAAGCTTCTTATCTAAAAGCCCATGTCATGAAGATCAGAGTAGTCTAGCTCCCACAGGGGCATGTCTGCTGCAAGTAACATGTGGATTCTGCTTTCTATCAACCTGGTGCACAGCTGGTAGACATGACACAGACTTCCTTCTAGGCTGTACCGATTGCCATTCTGCACTTGATGTCACTTGACTAGTCAGGAATAAGAAATTTAACTGTGGTTATTTTTATTGTTCCTGATGGATTAAAACCAAAAACTTTCAGGAGGACTTTATGGATTTCCAACTGGCTCAAGGCAGGAGAGTCATTTCCATTAGCTGGTTGTAAGTTCCTTGAGGGCCTCAAGAGTGGAAGAGAAGGAGAAACTTGGTGCAGGCAGTGCAGGGTGCCCTGGGACAGTGGCTTTGCATGGTGAGCAGTGATGGGTGTGTGTCATTACTGAAAATTCACTGGGTACGCTCTAGCTGGAGCTTGGCTGTCCAGTTGCTGCTTCTTAGCACCTTCTGTTCCCTCCCAGTCAGTGTTTTCAGCCTCCCTGCCTCCTCCTGGCCATTACTTACACAGCAGCAGGGTGTTTCCTGGGGAAGACCAGTGCACTCGATGTTCATACTCATAGGAGCTACCCTGGACTTTCCAGACAGTTGTCAGTCACAGGCTCCAGTCAGTGTCCAGGGGAGTGTACTAGGAGATAGTCACTTGACATGGTAGGAGTATGAAGTATTGAAAGTTTGTGTCTAAATGTTCCCCAAGGGCCGAAGTTGCCTGCTAGCCTGTGTGGCCCCACCTTTTCAGCCATGTCTGTACTACTCAGGTACAAGAATAAGAACATCATGGAACTGGGTGGCTAGGAAGAATGGGGGAGTTTGGAATTCTGGCTTCTTCCAAGTCCACAGAAGGGGTGGAGGGAAGGGAAGTTAGAACACAGAAGAACATGTGCGTCCTGGGTACAGTATCCCCTTGAAGTGGGGAACATAAGGAGAAGAGGGTACACACCACCTTCCAAAGCCTCTGCTTATACAGAAATCTTTCTGCTGGTCCAAAAGAAGGGCTTTCTGTCCCCAACCTGTAAGGTTTGCATAAGAACTTGTGAGGGCCTGAGGACTTTTAATTGTGGTGTCTCATGAACAAAAGGGGGTTGGCTCTTTTCCATGGTTCTGGGGTCTCTGGCTGCCTGAGTAAATTTCTCAGAATGTGCCAACCACTTAGAAAGCAGGTGACGATGTGCCAGTTATCTGTGTTCTGAAGGTTGGGCTACCTTCAGTACTCTGGCAACAGAGAGCTCTCCCCATGGATGCTGACAGGGCTCATATGGGCTGGCTTCCACACAGCAGCCATCGATGTTAGCATTCCCGACACTGCTGTTGAAAACCTCAGTCTGGAGGGACGCGCCGACAGTGTGACTGTAAAACGTTATAGTGCCTGTTTGCATTCAGTCAAAGATTTTGTACTTAAACATGAATCACAGAGGTAAATTGGTAAAAGTCTTCAGCAAAACTCAATGCTAATTTTATTTCTGTTCTTTATGATGGCATTCAGATTAAAGCATCAAAAATGCAAAATGCTGTGATTAAACCTTTATAAGGTTCAGGTTGAATATCTTCCTCTGTATTTCTGCATTATTTGCAGTGATTTTGAGAAGCAGGAAAAATGGATCAGAGGAATTGATTTTCCTCCTTATAACAAGAAAAATTAGAATTGAGAAAATTCTTGAATGCAGCCATTTTGGAAATGTAGATAAAGAAAACCACTGAAGATTTGGGTGGTTTACAGAGTCAGGATTTTGTAATTGCTGCCACCTACTGTATGTGGTTGATTCTTGTCTAAATTCAAGAAGTTCAGGAAGGTGAGGCTGTTGAAATAGATAATTAGAGCAAGGAAGACATCATTAGCTTACAGCATTTCTTCTCTACTCCATAAGTGGCTCTTAATTACCGAGACAGCCGCCAGCTTTCATTCATTACCTTCAAGTGGATTTAAAGTTTTTCCTCATTTCAAACTTCTTTTGCCAGGGAGCCTTCACAGTAATGTTGTAGGACACGTTCAAGTTTGGTGTAATTGGGGACTTTCAGAGTATACATGGGGCAGCTTGTTTTAAAGAGTTTTTATTTTACATGCATTTTTAAAAAAAAAAACTTGTAGGAGCAACATTTTGGAATTGGATTGTAATTTAATTTCTATGAAAGAGGTGAGAATAGAGCTAGTAAAGCAGATGTGGTTTACAGCAGTTGACTTGAAAGACATTCTTTGATTAGTCCTAAAACAGGCCTTCCAGATCACCCGGCTAGTTAAATGGCAGTATAGACTACGTCAACTGAAGCTCTTCTCTTTTATTAAGACCCAGCTGTCAAAGGGTCATTAGGTCCTTCCTGTGGAAAACAACTTGCCCATTAATGTTTGGGGTGGTCCCTGACAGGATTTCTGAGCAAGTCCCTGGCATTGAGTTTTTGAAAGAATTTAAAGCAAGTGGGAGACTTAGATGTTGAGACTTACCAGAAGTAATGGCTTCATCTTAGCTTTCAGTGTTTGTTACATACACCACAATGTATGTTTGGAATGCTACCGCCAGCTGTGAGAATTGAGTTACAGGCCACTACGAACAATTTAGAAGCACAGACTTGAGGAGGTGATATCACTGTTACTGGAAAAGGCTGCTCACTTAACAGGATGTGTCCACTGGTGTGATGTTTTACCTTGTTGCTACTTACCTTATTTCTAGTGGCTCCTGGCCCTTGTTTGGGAAACACCCCAAATGAGTGGACTTTTGCTTTTCTGCCCTAGGCTACTTGCTTTCTAGAAGAGAAGGCCAAGCAGGGTCTCCTGAAAAGCCACTCTCTGATTTGGGCCGTCTCTCCTACCTGGCCTATTGGAAGAGTGTCATCTTAGAATACCTCTACCACCACCATGAGAGGCACATCAGCATCAAGGCAATAAGCAGAGCCACAGGCATGTGCCCACATGACATTGCCACCACTCTACAGCACCTCCATATGATTGACAAGAGAGACGGCAGGTGAGTCCCTTGGGTCTGGGTGGCACACCACCATGCAAACATCACTTCAG
This sequence comes from Zapus hudsonius, assembly GCA_004024765.1. Classification (NCBI taxonomy): domain Eukaryota; kingdom Metazoa; phylum Chordata; class Mammalia; order Rodentia; family Dipodidae; genus Zapus; species Zapus hudsonius. Next base: position 17,772 of record PVHP010009254.1, read on the forward strand.
AGAGAGCCCCTGGAGACTAGGCACATGTGGCCCAGTTAAAGATAAGGTCTCTTAGCGGCAAGACCTATCTCCTATAAAGAAAACATGAAATAATGCCTTTTTGCTGGTCCTGTTCATTTTTTTGTTTTGTTTTGTTTTTTTCGAGGTAGGGTCTCACTCTAGTCCAGGCTGACCTGGAATTCACTATGTAGTCTCAGGGTGGCCTTGAACTCACGGCGATCCTCCTACCTCTGCCTCCGTAGTGCTGGGATTAAAGGCGTGCGCCACCACGCCCGGCTGGTCCTGTTCATTTTGCCAAGCCCATCTGTTGATGTGCCGCCTGACCTAGGTAATACTAATGAAAGTGAAAAGAAATCCAGGGTGGTTTTATTTATTTTGTCTTTAAGATAGGGTCTTGTTGTGTAGCCCAGGTGGCCTTGAACTCATGGCAATCCTCCTGCTTCAGCTTCTTGTGTGCTGGGATTATGGGCATGTGCCACCATGTCCAGCTAAATCTGAGCTTTTGATTGCACTTTATTCTGCCTTATCATCTTGCAGGTTTGTCATCATTAGAAGGGAAAAGCTGATATTGAGCCACATGGAGAAGCTGAAAACCTGTTCTCGAGCCAATGAACTTGATCCAGAAAGTCTGAGGTGGACCCCAGTTTTAATTTCTAATGCTGTGGTTTCTGAAGAAGAGCGGGAAGCTGAAAAAGAGGTAATAATTGGCTTTAGGTTTCCATGTATAGTGTTAATCTTGTCACTCATTTAAGCTAAAGTAGTCACTAGCATCATTGTCAAAGGCTTGTTTATGTAGAGCAAGCTTGTGAAATGATACAGCACTAATTTATCCTAACAGAGGTTGCATGGTAAGACATGATAATTTTATTGAATTGAGTATAAAAAATGAAACATTTATCATTGATCACAATGCAGCATTTTTCACTCTTGACAGCATGTAATCAGATCAGATTTGGTGCTGAGCTCTAAAGCTGTAATGTCAATCGATTCTTTGTGTTTATGAACTTGCTTAAAGTGCTTCATGCCAGTGAGCATGTAATGTAGTGATAAAAGACTCAAATCAATTCGCTGCATCATTAATACTGCTAAATATCCCATGAAACCCAATCTCCTTTGATTTGACTGATGCAGAAGCATCCCCAGATGCCTGGCTGGCTGACTGTCCTGGGCAGAACCCACTTAGAGACCCTTTACCATTAATCCTCGAGGCTCCAGCTGTGTAACTGCCCTCTCACCAGCCACCATTTTTACCCTTCCCTCTAGGCTGAGCGGCTAATGGAACAGGCTAGCTGCTGGGGAAAGGAAGAGCAAGAGATCCTGTCATCTAGAGCTAACAGTAGGCAATCACCTGCTAAAGTGCAATCAAAAAATAAATATTTGCATTCCCCGGAGAGCCGGCCAGGGGCAGGGCAGCTGCTAGAGCTGTCTAAAGAGAGCAGTGAAGAGGAGGAGGAGGACGACGACGAGGAAGAGGAGGAAGAAGAGGAAGAAGAAGAGGAGGAGGAAGAAGAAAACATTCAGAGCTCTCCCCCTAGGTTGACTAAACCACAGTCAGTTGCCCTAAAGAGAAAGGTAAGGACCCAGGCTCTCAGCCTGTGGGTGGCTGCCAGTCAAACCTTATTTGTCTCTGCCAGTTTCTATTAGTATTTGTTCTGCAGATGTAGTAAATGTGTGTGCAGTCCCACTGATGAGATGCCATCGTCATTTATCTTATAGTCATAACTGTGTTTATCCCCTAGTCTGGTAGTCACTGCCACCTGCTGGTGTACAGGAGAAGAGTATGTCAGCCTTAGCAACCAGGGAACACAGGAGCCACCTGGGGAGGCCCGAGACTAGGTCACCAAATGCAGAGAGCACCAGAACTCCAAGTCCAGTGCTCTTGCTACTGTTTCTTTCTTTTGTTCTTGGCATTTATTTACCTCAGAGAGAGAGGGGGGGGAGGGAGGGAGGGGCAGACCAGGGCCTCCAGCCACTGAAAACAAACTCCGGACACATGAGCTACCTTGTGCATCTGGCTTTACGTGGACACTGGGGAATCAAACTCAGGTCCTTCTGTCATGCAGACAAAGGCCTTAACCACAAAGCCATCTCTTCAGCCCTCATTCTTTTTTTTTTTAATATTTATTCATTTTTCAAGCAGAGAGAGGAGAGAGAGAGAGAGAGAGAGAGAGAGAGAGAGAGAGAGAGAGAGAGAGAGAGCGCGCATCAGGGCCACCACCTTGTGGGTCTGGCCTATGTGGCTCCTGGAGAATTGAACCCAGGGCCTTAGGCACTGGAGGCAAGTGCCTTCACCGCTGAGCCATCTCTCCAGCCAGCCATCTCTCCAGCCTCATTCTTGATTTTGACAGTGATATTTATTATGTGACACTTTACTGAAATTCCTTGTATCTGGGTCACCTGGTGGTTTCTCTAAAATACACCACCTCATGTCTTGTGAACCAGTGTCTGTAGATCATTTCTATCTCAGAACAGATATCTTTGTCTACCGTTCTCTCTGTGACATACAGACAGGACAGATTGTGTTAGTATGACCACCACAGATAACATGGTACAAGTTAAGGCTCTGCCTCTGGGCCATCCTCAGTGGTATCTGCCAAGCAGCTTGGAGTTCTGACTCCTAACTCAGTGCTCTTTCATCTGAGCTTCATAGTAAGGTCACCAGTGAGGTGGCTGAAAGGAAAATATCCCATGAAGTGGACTTCAGGCTTCTGAGCATTTTAATTTCTTACAGGGAAAGTGCATCATGTGTAATTAGAAAAATTTGGTCTCGGGCTGGAGAGATGGCTCAGCGGTTGAGGCACTTGCCTCCAGTGCCTAAGGCCCTGGGTTCAATTCCCCAGTACCCACATGGGCCAGACCTACAAGGTGGTGGCCCTGGTGCATTCTCTCTCTCTCTCTCTCTCTCTCTCTCTCTCTCTCTCTCTCTCTGCTTGAAAAATGAATAAATAAAAATATTTATTTAAAAATTTGGTCTAAAAACATAAAAGTTGGAATCATGGAGTGCTGCCATACATATGGATTCAACCTAAAGAAAGCCAGTTCTTGAGCTGGAGAGATGGCTCAGCGGTTAAGGCACTTGCCTCCAGTGTCTAAGGCCCCAGGTTCAATTCCCCATGTCCCACATAAACCAGACCCATAAGGTGGTGGCCCTGGTGTTTCTCTCTCTCTCTCTCTCTCTCTCTCTCTCTCTCTCTCTCTCTCTCTCTCTCTCTCTCTCTTTCTCTCTCTGCTTGAAAATGAATAAATAAAATATTGAAAAAAAAAAGAAAGAAAGAAAGCCAGTTCTTTATGTTGGCCAGGCTCATGTTTGGGAAAAGTCTAGTGCTTAGGGAGGAAGATTAGCGGACGAGGGAGATTAATAACCACAAATGCTAAAATACTAATGTGGGTAAATTATACAGATGTGACTAACAAGCATATATGTGTTCTTAAGAAGATTCAAAGTGTTTAAAATGTCAGATAAAATAATTCTACAGGTTGGCTCCCCCTCCCTGCCCCTTCCTGTACATAGGATAAAACCCAGGGCCTTTTACATGATTCTGGGATTGGGGGATGGCGCAGCAGTTAAAGGTGCTTACCTTCAAGCCTCCCAACTTAAGTTTGATCCTCAGAGCCAGGTAAAGCCAGATACAAAGTGGCATACTTTTCTCATCCATATGCTCCTATGGCAATGGGAGATGGAGCCTGGGGAACCCGGAAGCTTGCAGTCAGCAGCTGCAGCAAGAGACACTTGAGAAGAAGGGAGAGGAAAAGCATCCCACACTTGTCCTCTGCCTCCACATGCACAACCACACACACATACATAATAATCTAATTATTACATTAATTAATTAATACATAATCTAGTTGTCATGTCTTTTAACTTTAAAAAAATGTTTTTCCATATTCTATAAAATGATCAATTGCTCACATCCCAGGAGCCATTGACCAATGTATAACTTGTTTTTTTTAATATTTTATTTATTTGTAATGAGAGAGAGAGAAAGAGAGAAAGAATAGGTACACCAGAGCCTCCAGCCACTGCAAACCAACTCTAGATGCATGCACCACTTTGTGCATCTGGCCTTATGTGGGTGCTGGGGAATTGAACCCAGGTCCTTAGGCATTGCAGACAAGTGCCTTAACCACTGAGTCATCACTCTAGCTCACTATTGCCCTTTTTGGGGGGAGGGGTGGAGAGGTAAGGTGAGGTGAGGGTCTCACTCTATAGTCCCAGGCTGGTTTTGTTTCTTTTTTTTTTTTTTTAACTTGGGCTTGTGTGGTAGTTTAAATGTATGTCCCTCATAGATTCAGGTGTTTTTTTGTTTGTTTGCTTTTGGAGGTAGGGTCTCACTCTAGCTCAGGCTGACCTGGAATTCACTCTGTAGTCTCAGGGTGGCCTTGAACTCATGGCAATCCTCCTACCTCTGCCTCCCAAGTGCTGGGATTAAAGGCTTGCGCCACCACACCCGGCTCCCAGGCTGATTTTGAACTCACAGTGATCCTCCTACCTAAGTGCTAAATGCTGGGATTAAAGGGTTGTGCCACCATGCCCAGCTCCACTATTGACTTCTTTAAGCAGTAAAATAATTCTTTAAAAAAAAATGCCGGGCATGGTGGCTCACACCTTTAATCCCAGCACTCTGGGAGGCAAAGGTAGGAGGATCTTCGTGAGTTCAGGCCAGCCTGAGACTACAGAGTGAATTCCAGGTCAGCCTGGGCTAGAGTGAGACCCTACCTTGAAAAACCAAAAATAATAATAATAATTCTTTCTTCAAGTACCCTTTCCTTCTTCCCTTTAACAGTTGCTGATGTCCTAGTAAATGGGACAAATGGGTTAGTTTTTCAAATTTACCACAGTATTTTGCATGTAATAGAAAAAGTTATCAGTTATCAAATACTAAATGAGTGATCTGATGGCTAGCTAGTTAACATTTATAGAAACACTAGGTCAATGATGATCTTTAAATGTCTGTGACATGCAGGATATTGAATCTGGTAAGTACCACTTGGAAAATACATGCTGTAAAAGCAATGCTTAGCTTTTAAAATCTGCAGTCAAGTTTCTAGGATGTTCCCTCTCAAAGCATCTGCTTGAGTAAACAACTGTTTTATTTGGAAAACACTTGCTTGTGTTGTTGGAGCCCCAGAGGCATGTTAAACATCAAATGGAAGGTTAAGTACAAAAGCATTACAGAAGTCTTTACGTATAAGATTCTCAGATGCACATTCAGTACATGTTTGCTGCGTATTGACTCAACCATTTAATTTCTCATGAGCACTTATGTATGATGTTTGGAATTAATTTCAGAGGTCTTTTGTACTAAAGAAGAAAAGGGGTCGTAAACGCAGGAGGATCAACAGCAGTGTAACAACTGAGACCATTTCTGAGACAACCGAAGTATTGAATGAACCCTTTGACAACTCAGATGAAGAGAGGCCCATGCCACAGCTGGAGCCTACCTGCGAGATTGAAGTGGAGGAAGATGGCAGGAGGCCAGTTCTGAGAAGAGCTTTCCAACATCAGCCTGGGAAGAAAAGGCAAACAGAGGAAGAGGAAGGGAAAGACAATCATTTCTTCAAGAACACTGACCCTTGTAGAAGTAAGTAGAAGATTACACATCTCTTACCCTGTTGGTGTCCATGGGACTTGCTCATGGAGTTAAACCTAGAGGCATCTGTGAGGTTGTGCCAACATACCTGAAATACATGCTTATCTGTCCTTTCTCATTCCAAAATGTTCTGTCCTTTGTTTCTGGAATAAGATTTTATGTGAAACAACTTCTAAGACCAAAATGTTCCTCTAGCATCTTACTGTATAGAAATTGGCAAAAACTTTGACATCTATCAACAAGAAACATACTGTGTTTCCCTAATTCAGCTATATACTTTTCTTTTCAGTGAGTTAGTAAGTGTGCTGGTTCCGGTTTTCCTGGAAAACAGATAATAGTAAACCAGCGGTGCATCTGAATGTTCAGTGTTCAAGGATCCTCTGTGACCAACAACCTTCTGAACTCACCACACTGTAGAGGGAATTGACAGGACATCCTCATTCCCCTTCCCCTGAAACACCAAACACCATGAATTGTCTTTGGTGCCCCATTAGAATCATCCCTTGCCTGTTGGCTTGAGCACAAATGCTCCCAACTAAACGACTCTGTGTAAACCTTATTCCAGCCTGGGGAACAAACCATCTCATTTCCCAGAGAACTACAAAAGTCACTTAGTATTAGAAAAGCCAGTTTTGGCTGGGTGTGGTGGTGCACGCCTTTAATCCCAGCTCTTGGGAGGCAGAGGTAGTAGGATCACTATGAGTTCCAAGGCTAGAGTGATACCCTACCTCAAAAAATCAAAAAAGTAAACAGAAGCCGGGTGGGGTGTCGCACTACTTTAATCCCAGCACTCGGGAGGCAGAGGTAGGAGGATCGCTGTGAGTTCGAGGTCAGCCTGAGACTACAGAGTGAATTCCAGGTCAGCCTGGGCTAGAGCGAGACCCTACCTCGAAAAACCAAAAAAAAAAAGTAAACAGAAAAGAGAAAGAAAAGCCAGTTTTAAGAACATAAACCAGCATCTTTTTTACTTCCTTAATTGACTGGATGAAGTTACGTAAAGTGTCTGCTGACATAACAGCCTCAGCATAGGGAAAGCCAGCCCTGGCCCTCAGTCTCTTTAAACAAGCACACATCCACACAGCAGATTGCAGTGACGGCTGGCCACTTTCTGTTTGGGAAAACTGGGCTGATTTTTGCTGCTATGCTGCTTTTTCACAAGGCTTTGTATGAACTACTGCTTGCCTTTAAAAATTCTTTGTGTCTATATTCTACCTGATTCCTTTCAGGATCTTCTCCTTTCTTAAAAATAATGATCAGGGGACTGGAGAGGTTGCTCAGTTGTTGAAGGCACTTACTTGCAAAACCTGATGGCCCAGGCTTGATTCCCCAGTGCTCACGTAACTATGTAAAGCCAGTTGTATCAGGTGGTACATGCTTCTGGAGTTCTTTTGCAGTGGCAAGAGACCCTGACATGTCCTCTCTTTCTTTTTCAGTCTCTCTCTCTCTCTCTCTCTCTCTCTCTCTCTCTCTCCTTTTTTTTTTTTTTTCTTAAATTTTTTTTCTCTCTCTCTCTCTCTCTCTCTCCTTTTTTTTTTTTTTTTTTTTTTTTTTTTTTTTTTTTTTTTTTTTTTTTTTTTTTTTTTTTTTTTTTTTTTTTTTTTTTTTTTTTTTTTTTTTTTTTTTTTTTTTTTTAATAATGCTCAGGAAACTCACCTTCTGACTTAGGGAGATATTCCTACAAAAGCCACTAGGATCATGTGGAGTCTGAGGCCATTGGCCTGGCTGTTTAAACAGTATGTACATCATTAGGTGACTTAACTCAGGCCTGGTACTTGGCACCTTTGAAGGCTCCTTCCTTGTCACATACATGTTCTCAGCTACTCAGTGTGAGCATAAGGCATGTAAGTTTTTGTGCAGTTCTGTTATATAAGGAGCCTTTCCTTGCTGTGCACCAGATTAGAAAGCTCCACTTGGGGA